>JAYMFT010389002.1:0-19856 GCA_038088735.1 Panulirus argus | reverse complement strand
TATATATATATATATATATATATATATATATATATATATATATATATATATATATATATAATTGTAAACTTTGTAGACAGCTTCTCATTTTCAACTAAAAAGGTTTATATTTATAAATTAAGGAAATACAACATGAGATGAATCAGATTACAATGCGCCTACTAACCATGTGCCAAAAAGCATTTTCCAGTGCTCCAGTTACTGCATTTTCCACTGTTACTTCTTTTTCAGGTGCCCACAAAGGACCTTGTATCTTAGAGCTCTTGTCTTCGAAAGGATCAGGAATCAAAATGTCTATAACATCACATAACTTCTCCTGTTTGAAAAGAAGGTAACTATTATTATTTAAAAGTTTCACAGCGTAAACTCTTTGCTAACTATTGATATTTGCATTTTTTCCATCTACACATGAGGATACCTCAAGCAGACATCACTTTTGTATTTTCTCACTTGAGTCTGCTATCAAAACCATGCTATCAGCAAACAGCAAATGACTTGCCTCCTCGGCCCACACCACCAACAGACAGTGGGCTTAACCCTCTCTTCAAGACCCTTACATTCACTTCCCTCATCAACCCATCCACAAACAGCAGTGGTGCCATCACACACCTCTGCCACAGACCCACCACCACCTGGAACCACCCACCATACTCACACACCTCGTCACTTGACAGAAACTCACTGCTTGTAGTAGCTTTCCTGCCACACTGAATATTCATAATATCTTCCACAAAGCATCTCTATCAACTAAATCATATGCTTTCTCCAGATCCATAAATGCCACTTACAAATCATTCTCTTTATGTAGATATTTCTCACAAAAAAATCTTCAAAGCAAACACCTGATCCACATATCCTCCCTGTTCCTCTCTTAACTGATGCTCAGTGCATGCCGCCACCCTGTAAACCACCCTTTTCCCATACAAATTAATAGGTATACTCAAAAAATTATACTTTTATAATTCAAGTATTTACTTTTGTCTCCCTAGCCTTTTATAAAATGGCACTATACCAGAATACACACTTTAAAAATCCTAACCAATCAACAGTCACCCTCTTTTCTTGAAAAATTAATTTGACTGCAATCTCATCTACTCCAGCCACTTTGTCACAATTTTTCTTAGATAAGGCTTTAACCACCTCTTTCCTTTTCACCAAACCAACTGACATGACCCTGCTTTACATATGTAAACCTTTATATCCCAAACATTCCACATCAGCCACCCTGTCATGTAACACATTCACCAGTCTTTAAAAACGTTCGCTCCATCTCTTCTCTTTTCTCTGTCTGTTCTGCATTTGCCCCCATTTCCTGTCCTGTACAAATCCAAACAAAACATTTTCTTATTCTCTCAAAAGTCTCACTATTCTCTTTAACCCCAACTTTCACTTGCCATCTTTTTCAGAGCCTGGCACCTTCTTCTGGACCTCCTCCCACTTTCTCATGTACACTATCACCTGCAATCCTTACCTGCAGGTAATGCCCTTACTTTTCTCTTCTTTTTCATCATACCTACCTGCCTTGATTAATCAGGGTTGCCTTATAAAGAAGTAAAGCTGAATATGCACAAAATAAGATAGTTATAACTCACATGGATAATGTGATGAAGCTGGTTTGCAGCTGCTACTGCAGCTCCCCATCCAGCATGTCCATCAAAAACACCAAAGAGGTAGTAAGGAAGGGATACTGATGATGTCAAAAGTTGTTTGGGAATGGACGGTTGACTTTGTGGAGAGTTGAACAACTGATTAGGTTGTGTTTCTTCTTGTATGTTATGAACAGTATCACTCTGCTCAATTTTTATTCCACCTGTCCCATTACTGCTACTGCTATCGTCCAAAGTACTGGTGGCTTCATAATAATCTTCTTTCAATTCTGTGGCAGGGCTAGCAGATAGAGCTGACCCCTTAGGTGATAACAAGACAGTGTGTTCTTGTGCTTCTGCTGTAGACTGCTCTGTTTGATCATCATGGCCATTTATAACTGGTTCAGATTTGCCACTAGAACTTTTTTCTTGAGAAAATGAAACAGACTGGGAGTTCGATAAATCTACCTTAATAGGTCGTGTAAGAAGGCCAACATGGACTACAGCCTGATCCTCATTTCGTTTGGACTTTCCTGCATTGATAGTTCTGAAAACAAAAGAAGTTAATTCATACAATGATAAGAAATGGAATACTCTTTGTTGAGAAAACATCAAAACCCTTTTATCTTGCAAAAATTAGACTGAACTTTGCATTCTATACATTGTAGGTTTGTCTTTGTGGAACGAGTGCCAGACAATATGTTTTCAGTATCTTCAATGCAGAAGTTGCATCTTGGGTATGAAGGATCTGCATTTACAGTAACTCAACTAGAGTTATAAAAACTTACTCAGCATAGCCACTTCTCCAAGGCAACCTGGATATGTCACGGGGACAAATAATTGGTCTAATAGTGTGATCAGCTGTCACCTGAATCTCATCTTCTGAGCCAAGCTGCAAGAAGTGGGGTCTAGTGTATGGGAACTGAAGACTCTGAAAATATTAAATAAGTATTAAAAAATGTAATTAAAAGAAATTCTATTTCAAAAGAAATATTTGTTGTAGCAGACATTTAATTTGCAGTATCCTGCAAAGAATACAATAAGACACATCCATAGGATAGTTACTGCAATCATACTGTACCAATATGATTGCATTCCTTAAATACATTACCTTACTGTACAGTATTGTTACATTCCGTGGCTGCACTCATTCATGACTAAAATTGAAAACTATTATTTCATCCATGCACTTCGCATAAAAAATTCCTCACCCCATTCCATGTGTATATTTCCTTACGCCTTACCATTCACATCGTTTTCTCCAACAACTTCAAATCCTTTTCATTTCTTTGTTCTTTTAATACCGTTCTACTCTAAATAATCATATATCAACAGGAACTACATGCTGTAATCATATTCCCAATATTTCATCACTTTCTGTATATCCTTGGCAGCCAAAACAAAAACTCTCCATTATACCTTAGGACAAGGTATACAATGTTCATCCGTACTTTGTTACCAACACACTTCCAGACAACATTCAACAGACTTTCAAGCCACTTACTATTGACAACTAAAGATAACATTCCTATTAGACATCAAAACATTCAAGTATAAGAATTACCTTTTCTCTGAGGCTGCTACCAATAACACCTGTCCTTACAACCCCAGCAGCTGATGGCAGACTAGAAGTTACGCCAGGACCCAGTCCCCCAAGGGTGCCATCACCAGGATCAAAGCTCCCAACCACATTATAAAGAGCAGTCTTGAATCGATTCAACATGAGTTCCTTTCAGCCAGGCTTGGTGTTAAGGTCAGTGGATAAATGAGTAACAAGGTTTGTATCTACTCAGTCTGTTCAACATGGGCTCAACTTCTCCCTGATTTACACAAAGAGCACTGAAGAACCTGGGCATTTACTGACCACAGAACTGTGATTCTTTTGGATACAACAAAACACATGCAGATCTAAAAAGCTTGTCTGGTCATATCCATTTCACAGCTTTCAAGTCTTGAAGTACTGTAAACGTAACACAAAAACATAAGAACACTGATTTCGGCATTAAAATGGCAACATATCCCAATTGTTCCCCAGTTCTGCATTAAACAAGGTTATATATATGTATCCATACAATACATTACCTTTAGATACAATCATTTTTTTGTATTTACTTTTCTTTCACCATAACCAGTTGTTTACTTGAAGAAGTTTCACCAATTCTTACATTACCACACATTTTCCTTCATCTTTGTAGCCCTTCCCATTGTCAAGTTAAATATCATTATGGGGTAAAAGTCTATTTTTGCTTTGCATCAAAGCTAGCTTTAGGAAATGGCTACTTATGTTTTACGTGCATTATATAGTTTGTTCTGAATATAGAATTTCCTTAAGAGGACCAATGTCCTATCTTTTGCATTAATTAACAGCTGCTGTATTGTCTAAATGCCACACTTTCATTGCAGAACAAAATCACTCCAATCCAAAGCTAATAATAAAGCAAAGCTGAAATAGATTTGTACATATTGACTTATTGCAGAATAAAATACAATGATTCATATCATGAAGTGCCACTCTTATTCTGTGTTCTGGACATAGATAAACCCTTTGCAAACAAAATCACTCATAATCCACATAAAGTTAGTGGCTGCAGTAAACTAGTACATTACTAAGAAGTCTGATAAATTTAGTAATAACATTGCTAGTATAATACTAGATTGGACCTACTTGTACCTACACATATTTTTCAGTACAATATTTACTTAACATTTTCATAGGATAAGAAAAATCCAAAGCATATTCTGGCCGCCAAAATCAATTTTATCAAGTGCTTTTCTTCATGTTACTTTTATGATGCACTAATGTATTTACCAAATCTGTAACATGACCCAATCCGTTAACAAATGACACCAATATTCTTAACCTACACCAATATTATTTTTAACTTAATTTTTCTTGAACAGTCTTTGTTAAGGATTCACGATTAAGACATTCAATCTGTTACCCTACAGACACACACTTGGTGGATTTACCCAGACCATCAACTTTCTCACTGGTCGACACAGCTTCAGCTTTACTGAGTACGAGTCTGTAGTACATGATAATCGTCTCTCAAATCCATTCATCGTAAGTCAGACGAACAACAGGGTCGTTACTGGTGTCCTCAGTTAATTTGTCAAGTCACTGATCGCTACTGCAAGTGACGTGTGAGAAACAACACATTCACCTCCCTCTGCCCCTCTAATAAGTTCCAAACTATCGCCTTCCACACGCTCCCTCCGCCGATCCAGACTACACATCACTCGTATCCGGACATCATTGTATTACGAGAAGCACATAACGGGTTCCAATGCGCAACTTCGGCAACCATGTAAACAGAATCCTCGCCCAGAGAGGTTGAAGTTAACACCTCCTACCTGGATTTACTCGGACCACTGGCCTGGGAATGCCAGCAAGCCAGCTCGACTGTAAATGAAAGAAAACGTGTTTACATCGGCTAAAATTGCAATGGGGGATACCTGTTTAAGTTTGCGAATACCTGCTTTAGATTATAAACTAACATAAAGATTGTGCCTGAATGATAGTAACAAAAGTCAAAATCGTCTTTATATGAGATAACAACGATATACTACATTGGTGTAGTCATGTAGTTTTGAGGGACAAATATGTTTTTGTGTAACTCTAAAGACCGTCATGTTTCTGTTTGGGCAGTAGGTAGTAGTATCATTTGAATGTAATCAGGAAAAAATGTCATTCAGTTTTAGAAAAGTCATGCATATTTATATAACAGTAAGAAGAGTATGAACTATAAACTATAACACAATCAAGAGAGTCACAAAAGGCTAAACTGAAGGTGAGATGTAACAAAGAATTCTGAGGCAGATGACTTGTGGAACAAACTACCAGTAATAGCTTTAAGAAGGAAATACAGATTTAAAGAAACGTATAATTCGTATCATTTTATTGTCAAAATAAGAGAGTTCTTCCAAATGACTCCCAGCGGTTCTTTTAGAGTAATACATGTCTTCTTTTACTTCTCCAACCACTATAATTATTCAGATAGTAATATCTGGGAAATGGTAGAGTTGTCTAAATTGACTCCAGAATTGGCCAATAGGTGTGTTTCCAAAGGTCTTACATTGGGACGATGATCCATCAGCCAATTTTCTCGAAAAATCAACTTCAAAGGTATTTCTTGAAAACTTGGAATACAGTGTAGCTTCCATGCCATTGCATTAGACCATGGCACATAGCCATGTATGCATATATAAGATTCAGCAAACTTGTTAGCCTATATTTGTGTTGTGCACCATTCTACGCATTGTAGCAAAGAGCCATTATTCTTCTGTACCCTGGTTCGGCTATTCATCCGCATGAGGTTGGGGCACACGTGAAAACACTATAAGTCTAATATGTGTGTCTTTTACTTTAGCGTGGATGAGGCAGCCAGGCACCTTACTCAGGGTTCGATCCCGACCCGTGGTATATATATATATATATATATATATATATATATATATATAAAGACCTTTGACTCGGCTCAACCTGATATGAAACCAATTGAATTTGTTATACCTTGGAGTGAAGGAGAATATGTCTAAGGTTGAGTACAGCCTAATCTCACTGGTAAGAGAGCGAAAGTTCGGTATCAAGGACTCACCTCACGCTTTAGAGATAATGGTCTGGGAACTCGTCAGAGAGATCGTCTCAGCCTTACTTTGTTTAATGCCCTTATGCATTCCACTGCTACTCTACCATGGCCATCGGATGTTTTACACTCTTGCTGGTTATGCTTATGATGCAGTCCTAGAAAGTTAGAAACATTAAAACATCTCATCTGCTAGTGAATCGGAAATCTTTCTCATTGAGATTTCTTCTCTCACAACAAAAGCACAGACATGTGTCATGGAAGGAAATAGCTTCATCAATTCCTCTTGCATGGCTCTTCCTTGGAATGGGTAGCTAATACCAATTTATGGGTGTACAGATGATGGAGCGTCTTCTACTCAAGCTGAACTTGTCATCATTACAGCTTCTGCATTTATGCTGGATCCCCCAGGGGATATTGCTTCTGTGCCTGTTCATCTTTTCTGTGACTCTCAAGCGACCCTCTTGAATACTGCCTTGGGTAATGGTTCGAAGATACGCTTGTCAAACAGGTTTGCTGTTTCCTCTTTACATAACGGGTAATGGATGAACCTGCATCCTTTCTGTGGATCCATATCCACGCGGAGATCCCAGGGAATGAATTCGCTCCTTACTTAACGAAAACTGGTTCAGTAAAATGGGCCAGAGACCAGCATGTTATCTTCGTTTCTCACACAGCCCCAGACACATCCACAATACCCACCCTTCCTTGCGGGAAGAACCAGTTGATGATGAAACACCTCATGATTGGTACATCAGGATGAAGGCTGGCTGATCCCTCAGACAGTTTCTATGATTTACTGATGGGAGAGGAACTCGAAAAACAAATGTCACAGCTGCTAACTTGATTCCTGGGGTCAAAACGCCTTATGAGATAGGCCTCCCCTTATCCCCCCGTCACACGTCATTGCTCTGTATAAGCTCCAGGAAAATTCTTCCTTGGTTTCAAACTGAACTGTTAATAGCCACTTGTAGGAGAATGTGATCGCTACCTGCTGGAGGCTTCTGTCTGCTGACTACCCTAGCTGTGGTATTCGTATATATCGCTGCTCCAACTGATTACCTCAGGCTTTGGGAAGCGTATTTTTCTTCTGCACCGTGATGCCAATTGAAGCTGGTACTTTTGTGCCCAGGGTACAAGGTGCACAATATCTAGATATGTTATACTAAAGTTAGATTACAGCCCCTAAGCGTTCTGTCTTGGGCTGAATGTTTTTTTTTTTCTAGGCCGCGTCAGATTAAGTTGCACGCAACCTAACATAACCTTAGCCAAACCTAACGTAGAAGAACCTTGGGGGATAATCTTAAGGTGATCCGGTTAAAGGCCCAAGCCATTTTACCTTGGGTACCACTGCTGTATGGTCTAAGGAAATGAGATTATCAAGTATGAGACTTTTGAACACAGTGTGTGGATTGGACTTTAGAATTCCGTAAATATATCCTTTGTTTCGCGATAACAGCTGTTCATAATCGCAATTTTTCTTGGTAAACTACATATTAATCATATAACTCAGGAGTCAATCAGTAAAAAAAAAAAGGTGGTAACAAATCGTTTTGGTATCAACTATGTCTGTTATGAAAATCACTTTAAGCAACATCTGTGTGAGTCTAACTTGAATTCTCAACCGTTTACCAAAACCATCGCTTGTAGTATAATGTTCATAGTTGTACTTTAACTCCCAACGTAAATTAGAACAATTATTTACAGCTGAGTCTTAATACTGGTCATCAAATTTGTGTACAATGATTTTTCCGTATCTTAAGTAAGTAATCAGTTTAAAACCGTTAATCAGAAACGCAATTAGACTTTAGTTTTCTGCTTATTGTTTTGTTAAACAGACCGAGGAAACCTTAAATTGTCACTTGCAGATTGTAGTCCCCTCAAGCTTTTGGCTACCGTCTTCTTTTAGTTATCTCCTTGGCTTCTAGTTTTTCTAGTAGGTCAGTTGTGTGTAACTGAATCTAAAGTCTCGTTATGTATAACATATTTTAGACATTCAGTTGCTAAATCTTTGGTAGAATTCTCCTAAGAGAGAGAGATAGAGAATTAAGCGGAATATATGGCGAGTGCTGTGGGTTAGCCTTGTTGCACGGAAAGTATCTTGTAGGTAGTTGTAGATTGCTTAAGCCTACTATTTGCAGTTCAGTCACTGATTGTGACTAAAAAGTTTTCAAAGGAGTGTGATTACACACCTTGCTAAAAATTAGTGTGATCTCAAATTTGGAATAGACTTACACAGTTTCTAATGTGCTGTTGCAGGGAATACGGCTACCAGTGACGATTCACAGGCCAACTTTTACAAAGATTAAAAGAAAATGAGGGTAAAAGTATTCTGATCTTTATATTCTTGACAGTATCAGAACTCTAGGAGATATATCTGAGCTTTTGTACATTTTACACCAGAAATTTTTGAGAAAACCAAACGCCATTTCACACACACGGATATAACCATGTATAGTCCCAAGGAAAATTTGAAATCGTATTAAGCTATATTGATATACATTATTAAGTTAACCGTAAAGTTTTTGGATAGATCGATACATTAGAACACCCTTTATTATAAAAAATTCCAAAACACTTCGTGTTCTAATATTAAGGATCGTAAGACGAACATAATACATGCACTTATTTTGTACTCGCGCGGCCCTGGAAGGAGCGTAACCATAAGGTGAATGGATAGGAATGGCCTGGACCAGGCTGTTCGCCGGAGGCAACGTTAGTTCATTACTGACAAGCAAGGTGTAAGGTTGCACCGATTATGGACAGAGTGTGGTTACTATGATTTCGTATTTTACAGTTATATGAAATTGTGAACAGTGAAGTTATAGATAATTCATGCACTAAGAGATAATCTTGAAAGACTAGAAGTGTATACACTTGTAGTTTCACCCAGTGAAGGCCCTCAAGATGGCACGAGGTAAGAGCTTTCTTGACATTTCTTCCATCAGATTTTGTTCATTCTTCACTTTATACAGTTTTTTTCTTTTGGAATCTACTGTAGAACAATATCAAACAGTACGAGGACTGAGACCATTAATAAAATCTCAAGCAGTGGCATTATTTACTTTGTAATTTTAAAGTAGGTTAGACTTGGTTCATTTTCATTAACATTTCTTATTCAAGCTGATTTAGCAGTTGTGTTTTATTTATACGAGATATACAGTTGAAAGCATAACGGGCCATACTGAAAGTAAGCAAACCTAACCCGTCCTCCAAATGTGACTCACAGGAAATTCTCTTTTGCTACCAACACGTGAAACTTATTTATAATGGTACAGTAAATGCAGCGAATTAAAGTCAAATAAATGAATGTTCACAAAAGTTTGGTAGGTGGGCAACCAGCTGGGTAAAGGGTGGATTGCGTCAGGGGGCGGGAAAGGCTTGGGATGTCAAGTAGGCGCTTACAGCAGGTAGGAGTCAGGATCCCCAAATGTGTACACCGTTGCCGTCTCTTAGTCTGAAAACAATGTTTGCTTCCTTGTATACCGTTAGCCGTTTTCTTTGTACACCTTTTGTTACGAACCATGGATCCAAAAACAAGTGTATTACTCGGTTGATCGGCATCCAGCAGTGCCGGTAACCAATTTACACATCCTGTGGCGTCTCCTGTTTACATGTGATGCGCCTTCATACTAATGTCGCTTTTACCCACAGCAGTCACGTTTCCTGTTATTAATTTTCTCATCGCCTGTTTAAGGTTCATAAATGCAATTGGAGAGTGTATGCCCATAGAATTACCTCAAACCTGTAAATTACGTTCAAGATTATTCGATCCGTAGTAATCGACAAGCCCACAGCCTAAGTAAAGAAACAGCCACCACTTGGTCGACGGCTATGTATGCAGTAGTTTTGTTTATTTTCTTTGAATTATCGTGAATACTAAGTGTTCAAGAATTATCTTGAATACTAAGAGATGTTCAAGTTATTTTGACTCGTTTATAAGCAAACAGGTTCAAAGACCAAATAATCACCCAACCTACCACTAGGTCTACGTACCTGTTTAACCTTGATGTGTTACGGTAAGCCTTCTGAGCTATATGTCTGCGTTGTATGCTCACCATATCACCGTACAACTTCATCATACCGCTTCTGGTTTTCATGCACAAGTGGCTTAACTATCTTTACCATATACTGCTTTACTTAACCGTATACAACATTGACTTGTGATGAATATGTAAGATTCTCTCTCCCATGTTCACTTATCCACTTTCATTTTGTGCATTTAACCAGTGTCCTATTCCTTTGCATTTGTTGTATCTCAAAATCCACACTGTCTGTGTACCGCCACGTGTATACATCAGTTCCTGATTCGATGTTCAGTATTACCTTTCATTTCCATCTGGAAAACATAACTGCAATTGATAGGCAGTTCTCAGTGTACAATAAATGGTTTACCTTTGTATTTTACTTGGTTTAGACATAAACAAATTACCCCTCGTATTCTGCATGGTGTGCTTCAGTAAACCACGTTATCCTTACATGTACAGTACATGCTTTTCCAGGTGTTCCATAGCACAGCACTGCAATCTGTAAACATCGGATATTTCGTCTCCATATACCACTGTTATTCTTTGCTCACTATCTGATTCATCCCATGCACTATCATGTTTGCACCTGCGCATCATCTAGTGTACCTATGTAAACCACTGATGTTACCTATATGAAAATGAAACTGCTTTCATTAATTTTATGAAAATTACTACAACAGTGAGTGATGAATAGGAACAAAAATCATTAGATGACTAGGTTATGCTCTATTTAGGATGACCGATTGATTTATTAATTTTTCATGTACTACATTTTTGGTGTATTCAGATGCGTATTAGGTTGTCATATTACATCCCATTTCCAAGTACAGGATTACTAAGAGTTTAACTATGCAAAGACTCCTTAATGCTAAGTTAAATATAGGAGCTCTGGTGAAATGGTATTGAGTGGAGTAGAGCAGGTCTATTGCAGAAGGGTTGGGTTACTTCCTGTTGTATTTTTTGTAAACTGGCATTGTCTACACTCGAGCTGGGTCTTCCTCAGGTCAGTGATTAACGTGCTTTTTCCATGTTATTGGGTGTGGCTTCTCCTGCGGGCAGTGAATGCAGTTTTGTGTAATGTGGGTCTAGGACTGTGGTAAACCGGGAATTTGTAGAGACAAACCGGACGTCAGCCGAGAAGTATATTTACTTTTAATATTAAAGCTTCTTATACGTTCCGTATACAAGTCTAGAATCTATCTAATACAGATGATGTACTAGTTCTGCATCTCTGTCATCGATTAGCTTATCGAAAAAAATTCCGTTGAGTATTGATAAACTTAACGCTTTTCACTTCTCTGTTACTTCTTGTTGAAACTCTAACCTACCTCTCCAGGTGCATCGCTCAGTCTGCTTTCATTTCAGTAATTCGATGTCTGCAATTTTTTAGTGTAACTTTTCTACCCATCATGTTTCATTGAATCCTAGGACAGGAAATGGGCATAGTGATTATAATAAACTATGTTTCGCTATCATTTTTTGTTTGACATGAAATTATCAAGGGAGCAACAACGAGATGGCAGGTGTTAATGGACATAGTGATGTGATGCTAAGAAAATGAGCTATAGGTAATTTTCATTAAGATCATTAGATATTATTCTTGAACTTTATGCTAGTAGTCATTATATACAACAGCGAGCTGACTTTATACACAAAGCTCCCCTCCGCACTTTCTACAAATAGTCGCTGACCGTGGTTTATCCATTCCCCGCCCGGGCTCGAACCCTGAGCGCGGCAGTCATCCCACAGTAAATCCCAACTGTTCACTACCATTGGGGATGATCAGTAAATGGGTACCAGGATTAGTTTATGTGTGTTTATACACACGGGTAAAGCTATGGTACATATGCGGGTTAAGAGATGGGGCAACAGTTTTAAAGCTCATCCTGTAACACGCAAGATAGTAATCTAAAAGAGTAATCACAGATACACGTTTGCATTCAAAGCATAAACCCACAGGCCTGGCTTACCGTTCCTGGAGTTCGGCTGACCCGGTTAGTCTGGTGGCGGCAGGAAGTGGGAACATCAACACACGGCTGACATGTGTATCCTTTACGTTTCCTGCCTTAGACGTACGTCATGGACGTATGGACATTACGAGTTTAATGAAATGTATGGAAACTTTTCAGTGAACTTGCACTGGAATAGCGTTAATGCTGTAATTTTTCTTTTGGAGTATGGTATCATCACAAGGATATTTCTGCGTTTGACATTTCCTGGCTACATGTTGCAGTTTTTTTTTTTCATGTAGGTTGGTACGAATACCTGTAAGTGAAGTGGACTTCATTGTTTGTAGTGAGAAAATAAAGGGGGCAGCTGTACATGAAGGTCACTAGGTGCACAATCGTAGTCAATATTTGAGTTGGGAGAACCGTTAGAGCCGAGAATAGTGACTGCCTCTATACTGGGCTTAAATGTGTTCTACTGAATGATTGTTTTTTTTATATAAGGATAATCCATTTTGATATTTCGAATTTTCAGGAATAAAATTTTCATTTCTGCTATCTTTAAAATGTTGGCCAATGTAGATGCAAACAAAAATAAGAATGATGCAAAGCTAAGCTATCTTTATGTGAAAGAACTCCAAGCTCAGGAAGTTGTATCAGTCGGCTTGCAGTGTGTTGTTCGTACATTTCAGAACTTCGGGTAGGGCAGGAAACTAGTATATATATATATATATATATATATATATATATATATATATATATGTATGGTTGAAGATATGGACATATGGTACTATGAGAAAAGAGAGATAGGCAGTGGATTTTGTCCTCTACGTTTTATTCATCACTATTCAGTTAAAAGTACAAATAATACGATTAGGATAGTCTTCCGTAGCATACCGTTCTCAGTTTTGAGAGACTATCCCGATCGTGCTCTGCGGAAATCATTTTAAATATGAAAATAAAATCACATGGTTGTATAGTTAAGTTTATTTTTTAGTTTTCTTAGACGTATATTAATTGGTTTTAATAAGTATGGTATGTAGTAGTATAAATGAAATGTTTTAGCTGTAGTGTTTGCAGAAATATGACACCAGGTTGATATAAAATACTGTTCAAACGCTGGTAATTAAATTTGACTTCCTGTATATTTCGCACTAGTATAATACCAAAAGAAATCACAGGTCAGTGTTGTAGATATGTCAAAGGAAGTCACAGTTACTCACAGTTAACTTTATTTTTTTTTTTTCGCTTCAAAACTTCTGACTACTGGGATGTTTCCGGTCTCATGACGCTATGGTGGGCTTCAAGTGAGACTTCGTTAGGCTTGTGTAGTTTGTAGGCCAGCTTCATCTTCAACGAGAATCCGTTGTCCCACTTTCATCTCTACATATCTGTCACCTGTAATCAGCCATTACCTGCGGCAAGGCAGGACGCCCCTCGGCTGCTGACACGAAATTAAATTCCGGTATCCTGCCATATATTGCAGGTGGCTAACCTTCCTCTTTGAAAGCCGGAATGGTCCTTAGGCTCATGATTGTGAATCATGAACATGTGGGTTGCCAAGATCGAAAACAGAACTGTATGTCAGCTCTAAATAATGCGAAAAGCAGACCGTATGATTACATTCATGATGCTAAGCACAACATATATTTGAGTGAAAAAACTGAGCCACTTGTGATTTTGAATTTATTTATTCATTTATTTGATATATGGGACCTTACAGGGCGCCTGTATTCCAAGGCTAAATGACAATAAAAGGCATTCTAGATCACGCGACACATTAATTCACTGGCTCTGTGAATGGAAACGCGCCGAGGAGTGAGCCTGGACTGTCCTTACCGGAACCAAGCCAGGATCACACGCCATCCTCTGAAAATTACAAACAATAGTGTGACGCCTATTGTTTTGGAAACGTCCTTCATTTTTTTTAATCAGCTTGGGACCATTTATATATATAAAAAGCAGATACAGTATGTGCGGAGATATTTGTGCTTTTATAAAAATTGTATGAAGAAAAATTCAGCATTTTCAAGTGTATGTATTAATAGGGTTCTTTGATTGAGATAATAGAGATAATAAACAATTCACAATCTTGAGAAAATAAGGATTATGATGGCTTCTTACACAGCAGTGTAGCTGATGGGAAAACAATTTTCCGCCACTCATGAGTACAGTTTCTTATTGCGCCCTCGAAGCGGAGTCATACCAGAAAAATATTTGGTATTCCAGAAGTTCTTACAAAATATAAGAGATATTCTACTCCAGCGTTAAAAGCGTATAATGTTGAAATAGGACAAGTGGTACATGATTCGTCCCACATTTATAGTTATGTGGTCGTACAAGCCATCATCCCATTGTGCTTGCCCATTAGAGATACCTAAGCAAGAAGCATAATTGTAATTTTAGATACTCCTGTATCTTATATCCCACATAACGTAAAAACCTGCAGAAAACCGTGTGAAGGGTATCCAAGTCTTGGGCAAGCGCCTTTTAAACAGACGTACAACCTCACTGAGCCAGTACCCACTGAACAGGGTGCATGGTTAAAATTGATACTTCTGATCATTCACTCGTTGAGAAAAAAAAAATAGGTGTGTGGAAACGTAGAAATAAACCTTTTCTATAATGAGGGACAGTATTGTTGATAGCAAGGCTGCTACATAGCCATGACATTATATATATATATATATATATATATATATATATATATATATATATATTATATAATAACGATTTTCCTTAATACAGGCTTGCTTTGTCCCACCTTAGCGAGGTAACGCACGAACTGAGCCTTCGCGGAAAAATCTTTGCTCCTTCTTTTATTCAGAAAATAAGACAATGGGAGGATTTCCAGCCCTCATCTCCCGCCCCTCTTAGTTACTTTGTACGCAGGAAATACTTGAAGTAACCCTCGACAAAGATAGAGAAATATATGACGAGATATAGCTTCGTTCATAAGAGTAAAACGATTGATGAATTACGGTATTTGATAGCAGACAATGCGAACGTGCAAAGCTTTGTATTAGGATATTTTTAACGTTAATACTTATCAGTCTTCACTAACTACTGACAGTTACAGTACCGTCGCCACTTCCACTAGAAGTGTTTGACTCAGCTTCTCAGTACTAGTCACCTTGCCAATCATTAATTACAAAGTTCGATAACTTTCCACGTTACAAAGTCCTTCATCAGCTGGATTTCTTTCTCCTGTGATTTAAAATATCTTTACCTAGCGACCTGAACACCACCTCCGCTCACCACAGCAACACAGCCATACCGAGACATCTCCCACCCTGGATATGTTTCACAAGAGAAAATACTTCATAGAAGAATTCCATTCTCGCTGCTTTCTGTTCTTCACGATTACAAAATTCACTGTCCGCTTCACAGCATCAGATTCTATTCTCCCACGTTGTCCAGTGAGCAGTAGTTAACTCCTTCACACTTACATGATTTTCTCTCGCATCAACTTTCTCCAGTCCCGCAGTACAAACACGAACCCGTCACTTTTTTGCTGGCATAATTTTCTGTATCGACACTCAAGACGAGCGGTACATTTCACATGTCATCCTATTATCGAAAGTCTGTCCAACAATATGTTCCATAAACATCCCCTCACACATCACTTGGCACCATTTAAATCCTTATCTTCTCAATAGCAGCTTGATTCCGTTCCATAATTGGATAACGAAATGCATATAGGAGTTAACTCCCTATTGAAAACATACTCTGCTTCGTGATCTTAAGTGGACGATTTCTTGAAACTGCATCAGTACATTTTTTCGCATGATCATTCTCAACAAGATGTTTACAAGAACTATTAATACAAGGTTATGGGGTTGTGAAATTATCACCATAGTCATAATATGGTACATCATCTGATAAACTTGTAGAGTCGCAAGGGGCCACATGGAACAGGGTAAACAACACAAAAAACATTGATGGGAAAACACACAAGAGTGAAAGTATCAGGGAATTTAAGAAAAATTAAAACATTGGGGACGATCAAAATTATGGGATCAGTTTCGTTTAGACTAAGATCAATATATTTTAAAAGGTTCAAAACATTCATCTACAAACCTGAAGATGTTGAAAACTGCCTGGTGCATTGAACACACCTAACTAAACCAGTTTGCACGTTGAAAAAATACTGAAAAAATACTTTTGCTTCATGTTTTCAATGAGTGCTCTGTTATGTTGACGCTTTCGGATTTGTTGGAAGCACATTAGAAAAAGGACAAAATCTAAAAAAAAAAAAGCTTACGTGAACTTTCAGTTGGTGTAGTGTATTAAAAGATCCACGCTGCTCATGGCTACGATAGCCAGGCAGTAGTGACCCATGATATAAGCCATATTATACAGATTTCAAATGGAGCTGCTTCTAAGGATATGTATTTTATGGTCATTTCTGTGGGGGCTCAGAGATGTCCCCCCTCCCCTCAAATCAAGCCCAGGTGGCAGCATTTCATTGCCGCAGACATCCTCTTAATGTGGGAGGTAAATTTTTCATTGTTGCAAATTTTAAGTATGCAGACACTCTTAACTTCGAAGTTGCTTAAGAAGAAACTTTATTACAAAGATCACTAAGAGACAGGTAAGTAGATCTAAGGTGTTTATTTAGGTACGGTAAATTGGTAAATCCTTATGTGTCGGCGAAGCAGCCGGCGATTTTACTGTTGTGTCATGGTGAGAAGGGTAGATTGCTACGTGGCCAGTTGGCAGCCGCCTGACTTTTATATTTGAAGCACAACACATCTCTAGGCCTACGTGTCGTGGCATAATAATACTCACCTAGACTCGGCTGTGCACACTCGTGATCCGAAGGGAATGACCCACACCTGTTATGGCAAGAGACATTGCGTTTGGTAGAAAATACCAGTAGATTTTAGTTTTTATAAAACCGTTGCCAAGGAAACAGTTGACGCTCTTCTCAGTGAAATTTAAACTGGTATTTTCAAAGATGCTGTAGTTTATAAAAGATATAATCTGTTGTAATATTTAGACAGTTTGTGCAGACTTTTATTTGCTGGAACGTAACGTATTACGTTGAAGTAGTGCCAGGGTCCTACAGAACTAGTCCTAGCTTACAAATACCAATGAACAGCACCAGGTCGTGCTTTACACTAATCGCTAAACAGCACCTGGTTCTACCTTACTCTCACAAGTGAACAACACCAGATCCTGGCTTATGCTCACAACTGATAGCATCCGACGCAAATTGTTGCAGTCCAGTCCATCCCGTGTACTCTTTTACTTTCATATAACCACCTAATCCGTAATCTCTCTTTCCACAGTCAGGTTTACGCGAGTGGCAGCAAGTGTGGTCGTTGTGTGGGCTTGTATCATTGGGACGGCATGGGCATACTCCCAAGGTGCGCCCGACACCACTTGCAGCACCAGAGAACCAGGGCACGGCGTAGGCCGTCAGCTCAGCACCTCCCCATACACTATTGTACCTGGGTCGGTGCAGGTCAAGGGCGGGGAGCGGATGCTAGTGACGCTGCAGGCCCCTGCCAACGATACCTTTAGGGGGTTTTTAGTGCAGGCGCTGGCGTCTGGCTCCAACCAGGTGACGGGAACCTTCTTCACCACTGACCATAAGTACCTCAACTGTGGCAAGGGCATAAACGTGAGTACTATTCTCCCTTTATCTGTTCCTGCACCTACCGAGCTATATATAGTTAGCGTTTTCCAGTAGTGTACTGTTTCATGTTATTTCTGCTGCGTTGAGCCTAACTGAGTGGCCGGTTATAAGATTTCTGCCCAGTAATAGTGCGGGGGTTGATCCCGCGCCGAAACGAAGTGCGAAGTCACCCAGGGATTTCGCTGGGGTTTCAGATCGCTTAAGGGGCTACCTGCTTGGTGACCCGATGATTGATAAAGGTCGTATGGACGGGAAGTGAGGACAGCTCAATATGGCTGTAAAGCATCAGTCCAGGTTGTACTAGTCTACCTACGGTCGTGACTTCTTCAAAGTAAAGCTTTGGTTGCATTAAATTTCAAAACGTCTTTTAACCTTTTAAGAAAAACAGTTCATTAGAAAATGTCATCATAGGTATGCTTAATGATATGTAGAGGTCTTCCCTAATTGTGAATGAAAAGCCTTGAGAGCACAATTCATATTGGTACAGCCCTCTATGTCATGATAGTTACGATTCCCAGATGGCATCTTATTGAGATGTTAGCGCACACTACGCTAGTAAATTTCAAAATGTGTCCTCGTATACGTGGCTCAGTGTTTCAATGTGGCTATTGATTTTTTTCATCGTTGTGCATCAAATGAAATTAAATTTAGTGGGAATCAGTTATGGAGACATCAAACTTTGTACGAGTTTTGTGACAGTAGTGGCTGAAGTTTTAGTATTATAAGGGAGGATACGTCACTCAGGCCAACGTGATATACAATTATTGGACATTTGAATTGCTGGAATAAACCGGTTCATAACCACAAATATTTTTCGTGTTTTTGATATCGTGATTTAGATGATAATAGATAAGTTATATTTTTCAGTGTAAAACATCCCAGGGGAGGGAGCGACCCTTCCCCGAACCTAGCCTTACTTAGCATAACCCAACAGTGATGCAACACAGAACATTCGAAAGCTGTATACCATAAACTGTTCCATCATGGTAGTTTATATGTCCAGTAATTGCATACCGCATTAACCTCGTGACGGACTGCCTCGAATTACGCTGGCCTGTGACGAAATCTTTTTGGTGACGCTGGCCTTTGTTACGCACGTATCACTTCGGTCTCTTCTCCTTCATATTTATTGAATGGCCTGCTACAACCATTTGTATTCCCACTGGTATGTTATATAATTATCCCATTAATGAGCATGCGGTCCACTATTTTCCCAGTTGAGTGTGTTAAATGGGCTGAAACTTTAATAAGGCTACGTACGATACATGGCTTTTGAATTGAACTTTTAAGGGTCAGGTCAGAAGTCATGCCATCATACCAAAGTTAGTCATTCTAAAGGACTAGATAGATGCCAGTGTCTTAAAACTACAGTTCTTCGTCTATAGTAGGTTACCGTACTTTATTTGCTGGCAGAGCAGTCTTTCTTAAAGACGTCAACTCTCGGTCTCGCCATTTAGAATTCAGTGTTACCTTGCATTGCTGACTGCATAACAATTCTCTTTATCGAGTCTAGGCTACATAGATTTTTCATGGCCTGCAAGATAATTTATTTTACGTGTGTGGTGCAGATATAAACGACGATTCTGGTGCTTCATTTAGATCTTAGTTTTTACCTTACGTAGCTGTATTGAACTTTATACATTGTAATAACTTCATTAAGCATGTGTAATTTTAGACTGAGTCGTACCATACATTATAAAAAGAGAAAGTATCACAATAGTATAAGTTTGTCAATTGTTTCGAAAGCGTCATTAGGTGATATACTTTCAAATAGCAGTTCAGTGGATCCCTCGTCCCTCTCACCTGAAAGGTAAGTTGCATACTGGGGTACGGCTAACGGGAAAGGGGTTCCTCTCAGTGTGGGTACAAGTCTTCGGGGAAGAAGGGGTCGGCGGATTACATGACCACATCGAGTGGCTCACCTTACCACTGGTAGCGGGTGTGCTCCAACCCCGACAAACCTTTTCATAATGATTATATATTATATATGCAGTATACATCATGATATATATATATATATATATATATATATATATATATATATATATATATATATATATATATAT
>JAYMFT010388991.1:0-19858 GCA_038088735.1 Panulirus argus | reverse complement strand
ATAAATAAATAAATAAAAATATATATATATATATTATATTATATTTATTATACTTGATCGCTGTTTCCCACGTCAGCGAGGCAGCACCAGGAAACAGACGAAGAAAGGTCCATCCCCCCACATACACACATGTATATATATTAAGGAAAATGGATAATTTAATGTAAAAGTGGTTAATATATTTGATTTGCAAGGTGAAATCCTCACTTAGTAGTCAAAATTTTCTATTTGCCTATCTATCTATCTATCTATCTGTATCTCTGAAGCCCATTCCCTCTAGGAATTTCCATTTAAGTCTGTGGCCACAGCAATAAGTCTCCATAACTAGAGAGCTGTAGTGCCGCTTCTTACCCTTTAGTGCCTCATCTTTGACGGGCCACTAGCAGAGGGCAACTCTAGTGCAGTGCTTCCTACAGAAATCAGAACCTTTTTACTGGTTCTGAAGACACTCCCTTAAATATGATGAAGTGAATTACTGACCATATTTTCATCCATTGCAACCAATCTAGGTAAGCTGTCAGTCAGACATGGAAATGATTTCACATTGTACCATAGATAGCCTAATTGAAAAAAATGTGGAATCCCCAAGGCTGTTCCCAGACTAATGACTTATAGGTTTTTATGTAAAAGTCTAGTCTAACTCTGCATCACTATTATCTTTGGATATTGAGTGGTTTTGCTCTGGTTTGCCAGTGTATTTTAGAGAATACATAACTGTTGCAAAGCATGACTTTGAGAGTTAAACTTTGTTGAAGATATTTGATTAGGCATTAGCAATAAGGATTCTGAACATCAGCAAAAATGTAGGCTTAATTGATGTAAAGTCGGTATAACACTTGTAAAATATGAACAAAGCCTACAAAACTTCACCTAAACTCACCTTGCGATGAAAACGTCTTCAGTAGTAGATATATGCTTACGTTAGGTTTGTTTGTTGCTGGGTATTGAGTGGCTGTTCAGTCTCTTGTCACTTTCTTGATATTTGGCAGCATTTCAGCAGTGTTTGGTCATTAGCATGACTGGTATATTTTGACCAGGATTTTGAAGATGAAGATAAATCTTGACAGCTGGTAAGGTTTTTACAGGTGTGAATTATTTTTATAGGTTTGTTACCTATTTCTTTGTTAACCCCACATTCCTCCTTGTATAAATAACCCCCACAACTGTTGCCTTATTTGATATATTTCAATATATTATATTGCTCAAAATCATGCTTCACTACTGTTTATGTATTCTTTAATCACAGCATTAGCTGGTGTTACTGAACTTTTCCTGTTTGAGGTTTCTCTGCAATTTCACCCTTGGCAAGGTTGTATAATGGGAGTACAGTCTTGTCAAATAACTTCTCACTTCAAAGGAGTCTACATTTCTGTGTTAATGGAAGTTGTGCAGCCTTGGGTTGCAGAAGCCTCTGGAAAGTAGTCCTTAGTAATACCTGGAATCTTTCTTAGAAAGAGGTCCTGGGATAATTCATAAGCAAAATAAATGAAGCTTTATTAGCTATATAGAACAAAATCATAATACAAAATCAAAATACATAATGATATAGTAATAGTTGTTTTTGTTGATGTATTATAATTCATTTAGCATGCATAAACTTTTAAGTGATGATCAGTGGTTGTATACAAGTTAGTTGAAAACTACTCTGTGCTGACCTGTTAATTATTTACTAGTTTCTTGTATATGTTTGTGTATGACTAAACCAGCAAGAGAGCCTTATTTTGTGACAAGAATTGACAAAAGTGTCTTTAACCCTTTTTGGTGCTAAAAGTGGATATATTCACTTTGACCTTCATAGCCATTTGATGCAGGAAGCAGGTATACCCCATGGCTTTACAAACACTTTTCCTTCCACTTTGACAAGTGAGTTACCCTTACATCCTTGATAGCTCTGCCACTTTTCCATGCCAGCTACCACCTATGAGCAACACCACAACTAGTGGATGTGTTTACATGTACTCAACTGTCTGCTCACGCAGTAAGTAGCTCAATATTTTGAGGTTAATTTTATATTACTGTTTGTATATTTTATACAAACTATAGTACTAATATTATAGTACCCATTATCTCATATACTAATATAAAACAGGCTTTGTAATGAGGTGATAAAACGAATGATAAGTCAGTAGTCATCATTTTTCAGTTATATTTTTCTCTTCATTGTTCATCTGTGTAGTGTTTGAGCCTTTTTTTTATCAAGTTACAGTTGTTACGTAATCTTATGATATATGTAAGTATGTTTGATAGGCATTTATAGGCCAGAAGTTATGGAGAACTGCCTTATGCAAGCAGCACATCATATAGTGTTTGCTTGCTTACACTTGATCAGTTGACTGATTATGCAGTGAGTGAGTAGCTATTTAACTCATGTTTTTTATTCTTGTGTTCTGTGCATGATATTGAATTATTAGTGAACAGTCTGTTAATTACTACATAACTAATATGATTTATATTCCATTTCTTGTTAAAAGAATAAGCTGCCAAACGTGCTTCTATGTTCATGTTTATGATTTCTGAATTGTTTCATTTTTTCCATAGTAATCATGAGTGGCAAGAGGAAGAGGGCTGGAACTGATGAAGCTGCCAAAGCTGTTCTGGCAGGGTCTATAAGTAGGAGTGAGTTAGAGAACATTGATGATTATGATGCCTCAGTATTACAGTTGGATGGTGAGGTGGAAACACCTGACCCACTTCTGTCAACCTGCTCACCTACGCCAGTTCCAGTACATAGACCTCTGTGGTAAAGTTACTGACCATGAGTCAGCACAGGCCTGAGATCAGGCCCACATGGGTTCAAATCATGAGCATGGCAGCTGGCCAACACCCAACTCAGGTGTTCAACCTCCCCTTGGGACCTTTTGATAAATGGGTACCTGGCTTGGGCTAGGAAGTGTGTGTATACATGCACAGGAGTAAAAGCATGGTACATATATACAAGGTTAAAATACAGAGCAACATGAATGTATAACTTTCTCCCAATAGCACGCAAATAGTAATTTTAGATGGTTTGGAACTGAGAATGTCCAAGGTTAGAACCTCCTAGACTGCATTTGTTCTATGTGAAAACTTGATATGTAGCTTTGGGCATAGTATAGAATTTCAGTGTTTGGATATTAGCCAGATTTTTCATTCTGTTTAGACCTAGATAATTCATAATGTACATAATATTGTATTTTGTATTATCATTATCATTATTTACTCTGAAATTGTAGTTACAAAATAAAAGCCACAGCAAAATAACAGCTTTTGTTCTTCACCAGAAATTTTTTTATTTCTCCAAGATGATCCTTCATTTCTTATGTAGGTAGTGTTCTTATACAGTGCATATTGGAATTCAGATTTATTTTCTTTATAACAGACAATGATCTTAGCTTTTTTTTTTTAAGTTATCTGGGATGGCATGGGCAGCTAGGCCTTAATCAAGGCCATCCCATTAATGTTATACAGTAATCCTTCAATTTGATGGACCATGATATAATGGATTTCAGATTTAACGAACCGGTCAAAAAATAACAAATTGATTAATAATAATTGAAAATATAAAAAAGAATTGAAAAATAAACACCGCACCATGCGCATTTCATATTGCACGTGTTTTTGGTAGTGTGATGTATACTTGCTTTGGTGATGTGGTTGGGTGAGAGAAACACAGATTGGGTGGGAAACACTATACTGATTCTAACGTTTCAACAGTCTTGATCAGAGAATGAGTACAGAAGAACAGGACTCCAGCTTATATATGTGTTGTCATTGGCCTTCACACACACACACACACACACCCATACCTGGTATGACCTCCCAAATGGTTGTGCTTGGCGTTTGACCTTGCTACCTCTGCCATGTTCCCCCTGGCCACCCCAACCATGACTGACCTCGTCTCTGTCAAGCTTGATCTTGCCACCTCTGCCGTGGTGATCAGTCTCGTGGTTGCTGTAGCAAGGCACACAAAGCCCTGCCGGTGATTTGTGTTTTCTTTTGTCGCTATGTAAGCCACCTTAATCGTTTTTCTTACTTTTCTTGAACTGCCCTAGCTTAGTATTTTCATCCCACTCCAGTTCGGCAGGTGCCACTTTTCCTCTGCATGCACCACCAGTGAGTTAAGAGGCTCTGTGCACCCCTCTAACTATCATTTGTACTGTGGAAGTGGAAAATAATTGTATGTTACCATTTGTAGATTGCATGATCCATAGGGATAGAAACATGTATAAGATTAGCATATACAGAAAACCCAGCAGTGTTTGTTCTTATATTCATTATTACTTGGCTCGACGTAACAGAGTTAAACTATCATCATTCCAGTCGATGTTCCATAGGGCATTACATATATTCAGTCTGGAATTTATTGATGATGAGTTTGAGAAGATATATTCTATTGGATCCAAGTTGAAGTATCCTAGATCTTTTATTGATAAATCTCTTAAGTTAGCTAGAAAATCATTTTATGGACTTAAACCCAAACCTCCCCTTGATACCAAGAATCTTTTAGTTCTCCCTCTTAGAGATAATTTTACATTACTTCCCAGGTTGCTTAAATCCTTTGATATAAATATAGCCTTCAGCAGTAACATTACTATAAAGAATGTCTTGAAAACTCACCAAAAAATTCTGCAGGCAGTGTTTACAGAATCCCTTGTAAAAGCTGTAATATGTTTCATGCTGGGGAGACTGGTAATGCTCTTTATGTTAGACTTAAGCAACAAATATAGTAAGAACAGGACAAGAATCAAATGCTTCATTTAATCGTGTTCAAGATTATGACCATTATATTGACTTGAGTAACTAATGCAGTTATTAACTGTAACTCCTTTACCACAAGAAGTATCATTGCATCTTTTATTATCACGTATACAAGGAATTGTAACATGAATATTAGTGAAGGTCTGTACAAACTGGATTGCTTTGTCATTGGCAAAATTTGTAAACTTCCCTTTCCTGTCCACAATAAAAGTTTATGATAGGCATGTTGCCAGACCCGAACAAAACCAACCCGAACACACCATCTGGTAAGACTCGTTTACCAATGGCATCTTAACTACGTCTCTTCCTTTAATATCAACTGACTGTTCTACGTGTACTTTCTTATTCTTGTATCTTCCCTGGCAATGTAATCATTATATGGAAGTGCTCTTAGGAACTTAATGTGTTTCATTATCTCATCATCAGCAAATACTAGATCATGCCCACCACTTCGACCTACTGCAGTACTATAAGTATCTAAATATTTTACTGGTAAAAGCTGCATATATGCAGTTGAACTGCATTTTTATTAACCCCTTAACTCTTTGGATGCCACACTAGATTTCAAAAGGGTTCCACAGAAAGGCTTCCTTTCTGTCTATATTTTTATCTATCTATCCCTTTCCACCTTTTTTTCACACTCCTAATATTCTGAATTTGTTTTCCACCTGTAGTCCATCCCGCTGTAAAAACACAGTCTCGCCCCCAATTGGGTCATCTGATCACGCTCTCATAGATGTATCTATTCTAATGGCATCTCCCCCTCTAGCAGGCCCTTCTATGTATTAATACTGGCACCTCAACAGAGCTGACTGGAATAACGTACATAACTTCTTTTCTGACTTTCCTACGGCAGATTACTGTCTCTTATGTGGTGATGCTTCTGTCTCTGCCAGTCCCACACCAGAGTTTGTCCTTGTGGGAATGGAAGCATTATCCCCTCTTCCTACAAGACGACCTCTTTATCCACTCCTTGATTCAACTGTTCCCGTTCTGAGACCATTCAGGCAAGGGATCAGGCATATTGGGCAGGGAAAAGTTCTACTTCTAGCTCCCATTCAGCTTTTATCACTGCCCATAATCACTACAAGCACATTATCCATGAGGCAAGGTGTTCCTTTATTCAAAGGAAGTGCAATAACTTCTCCCCATCATCCACTGACAGGTCTTTCATGTCTTTAGCTAAGGGCATCTCTAACAACTTCTGTCACTTTACCTTTCCTTCACTTTTCCATTCTGACAGTACTATAGCTGTCTCTCCTGTAGACAAAACAACTCTCTTTGGTTCCTGCTTTTCCTCTAACTCACCTTGGATGTTCTAACATTTCATCACCCTCTGATGCCCCTCTTACTAATCCCATGCCCCTTCCCTTAATCTCATTTTAGACTGTCTGAAAAGTGCTTTTTTCTCTAGACACAAGCAAGGCTTATGGTTCTGACAGCATCCGTCCCTGTATACTGAAAGAGTGCGTCTTTGAACTTGCACCTGTGCTCACTCATCTGTTCTGTTTCGGTTTAAAAAAAAAATTGAACTTGCACCTGTGCTCACTCATCTGTTTTGTTTCTGTTCAGAAACCAAAACTTTTCCTTCTTTTTGGAAGCATGCATTGATACATCCCATCCCTAAGAAGGGTGACCATCTTGACCCCTTTAACTATTGCCCTTTTGCTTTGATATCTACCATTTCCAAAGTCTTTGAATCCCTCCTCAACTCTGTGGTATTCTTTCCCATCTTACTAATGTTTGGTCATCATTCCTGAAAGATTTTGGGGAGTCATGTGTAGTTGCCCTTGACATACCTAAGGCTTTTGACAGGGTGTGGCATTAGGGTGTCATCCCTAAGCTCCCTTCTTTTGACTTCCCTCCCTTACTTTGCTCCTTTATATCTAGCTTCCTCTCTGGCCGTTCTGTCTCTATAATTGTTGATGGCTCAGTCTCCCAACTTTTCTCCATCAACAGTGGTGTCCCTCAAGGTTCTGTCTTGTCTTGTCCTGTCCCATAAACTGTCCCATAAACTTTTTCTCCTTTTATTCAACGATTTCTTCTCCTCCACAAATAATCTAATGCACTCTTATGCTGACGACTCAACACTGCATTCATCCACATCCTTAAAAAATTCTGCTCCCTCTTCTCTCACTCGATCTGCATCTCATCTTGACACAGCTTCCTCAGTAAACTCAGAATTGGACAGGATATCTCAGTGGAGTACACAAAATCTTGTTAAGTTTAATACCACTAAGACCCAGTTTTTACCCATCCCTTTATCGAAAACTTCTCACAACTCTTGTCTCTCCTTTGATGGTTCTGTAATACCACCTCTTGACTCAATAAACATACTTGATATTACTGTAACATTCACTCTTTCTTGGAAAACCCACATAACAGGAATGGCTAAGTCTTTTTCTAAGAAACCGTGTGTCCTGTTTAGATGTCGAAACTTCTTTTCCAAACAGGTGTTCCATTTATATAAGGGATTGATTCATCCTTGTATGGAGTACTGCTCTCACATTTGTGATGGTTCTAGCTCTGCATCTTTACTTGACGGAGTTGAGTCAAAAGCGGTCCGACTTATAAGCTCTCCCAGACTAACTTCCAAACTTGACCCCTTTGCCCTATGCCGCAATGTTGGTTCACTTTCCCTCTTCTATAGGTATTACTTTGGTTTTTGCTCTTGAGAGTTGGCTGCTTGTGTGCCCACACCACTAGCTAGACCATGCAATACTCGGCAAGCTGCTCTGTCACATTTTTATTGTGTGGCCATCAGTAACTCATGGGTGGGCCGTTTTGACACCTGCCTCTTTTTCTACATGTTACAGCTTTGGGACTCTACCTTCTCATGTCTTTCCCAGTAACTATGACCTGGCACATTTTGAAAAGACAGGTTTTTCATTTCCTCCAAGTTTTTAAATACTTTCCCTTGTCTTTTCTTTTTCCATTTCATAATTCTCTCTATATTTCAATTAAGACCCCGCCTTGATGTAGACTTTTGTCTGTGACTGGAGCCTTCAGCATCAGATAAAGATGTTTTTCTCTCTTGACATAAAAATTTCATAAAAGATAGTTGTTACTATCTGTCTTTATATGTATCTGTCTGAATCTTTGATGCCCATTCCCTGTAGGAACTCGCTCAAGGGGGTGGCCATGGCACAAGAGTTGCTATAACTGGTGAACTCCAATGCCATTTCTTAACCATTAGTGACTCATCCTTAACAGGCCACTGGTAAAGGGCAACTGCAGCAGAGTGTTTTCAATGTTTTTTACATTACCTTAAGATTAAATAGCCAGTGGTAACTTTTTTACCCTGATTGCTTTTGTCATTTTACCTATAGACAAATTTGCTGTTACATTGTATGATATATTAATGTGATACTCATTCAAGATATCAAGGTTCTCTAGATATATGGAACAGAAATATTTATACATCACAGTTGGTGCACGTCTACATGGATTGTTTTGATCAGAAACTCATAAAGATGTATTCATATTTTTGATATATACAAGAAAACCTAACCTTACCTTACCTTACCTTACCTTACCTTACCTTACCTTACCTTACCTTACCTTACCTTACCTTACCTTACCAAACCAAACCAAACCAAACCAAACCAAACCTAACCTAATCTAACCTAACCTAACCTAACCTAACCTAACCTAACCTAACCATCATGCAGCCTTGCCTCATAGCCACATGTATACCGGAACTTTTGCTCAACTCTCCATCCACTCTTACACATACATTTGATCCTCTGTAGAAGGCTTTCATAACATCCAACAGTTGTTCCCCTAACCCATATATCCTTAACACATCCCATGAAGCACTCCTCTTGGCTCTTTGATATGCTTTTTCCAGATCCATAAAAGCTGCATACAGTTTCATACCTATTGCTAAACACTTTACCACAAAAATCTGATCCACACATCCCATACCTTTCCTAAAACTCCCTTGCTCTTCACTTATTCTGCTTTCAGTTGCTTCCATCACTCTGTCAATCAGCATTCTTGCACTCACTATTTCTGGTATACTTAACAGATTTATTTCACTGTAATTGCTACATACATCCTTAGCACCTTTTCTTTTGAATAAAGGAATAATAATAGCTTTCACCCAATTCTCAGGCACAGCCATCTGTTTCCATACAAAATTACATATCAGATGCATCCACTCTTATCACACTTTTTCCTCCATACTTCAGCATTTCAGCTGTAATCCCATCCACACCAAGTGTCTTTCCTACCATCAGCCTCATTATTGCCCTTTTTACCTCCTGTTTTGCAATGTGCCCTTGCACTTGTATCCTTTTCCTTCCATCCTCCATACCCATGCATGTAACAACCGCTGCCTCCCCTTTTCCTACATTCATCTGTTCTTCAAAATACTCTTTCCATCTTCCTGTCTCTTCCTCCTTTTGATTCAGCAACTCCCCTTCCTTACTTCTCACATTAACATTTTCAGTTATATCCACCTCTCCTTTTAGTATGATTTCTTATTATTCCAAAACCATTCACTCAACTTACTTCCAAAGCCTCCATCTGCTTCCTCTTTGCTTTCTTCTTTGATCTTAACATTCCACTTACACATGTTATATTCTTCCCTCCTCCTTTGCTGAACTTCCAATGGTGCCTTCCTGTCGAGCAATTTATCATATGCCTTTTCCTTCTCTGCCACAGCATTTCTAATCTTATCCGTCTACTATGTATAGCCCTTTTTATTCCTATGTCTACAACCTTTGATAGTATTTCTTTAGACATTTTAAACACCTCATTCACACATGACTGCATTCCTACATTCACTGCACTTCCATCTAAGCTTTCAGTTACCTTCCTTTCACAGATACCTCCACTTCTCCCTGATCCTCATCCCCACAAGAGCCGCAAAATGGTCAGTCTCCAAAGAATCCTTTAATCCTTTCATGACTCTAGCATCCAGTACAGCCACTGCCACATAGTCAATCAAAGCCTTTTGCTCTTCTCTTCAATCATTCCTCATCCATATATATCTGTGGATTAACTTATGCTGAAAAAAGATGTTTGCAAGGAAGAAATCCCTTTCAGCACAAACATCAACAAGATAGCTTTCATTCTCATTTACTCCAAGCACTCCCCATTAACCAGCTGTCTCACCAATTTCATCACATTCCACTTTCACATTCATATCACCCAATACAACCACATTTCTCTCATTCTCAAAACTGTTTACACTGTCATTCAAATTCTTCCAGAAAAGCTTCATTTCATCCTTACCTCGTATAGTCTTCATATTCACAGGTGCATATATCACAGTCCCAGTCTTTCTTTTAACCCACACAATTCTTGATCCATTTCATTCATGCTCTGTAACGCCCTCCCATACTCTTGATGATAGCAGAATTGCACATCCTTCTTTTCCTCTTCCTCAATAATTTTCACTCTTTCTTATCCATACCACACCTCCTTCCATGCCCTCCCATGACTTGCATTCATCATTTCCACTTTCACTCTACACACCCTGCCCGAGGATATGGGTTTCTTCACTCTACACACCCTGCCTCAGGATATGGGTTTCCCCAATCCTTAGCACATCCACGCTACATCTTTTACACCTCTCCACAATCTCCCTCCTTTTATTTTCACTAGTCATCCCATTCACATCCAACACCATCACCTTCAGTTGTTCGTTCCTTTTATCCCTCAGTATAACTGGTAGACTCCAGTGCTGCTCTTTAGCCTTTTATGCCTCACCCTTGACAGGTCACTGGCAAAGGGCAACTCCAGTGCAGTGTTCCCAGACACAGCGAGGCTCCAAAATTGTCAAAACTGAAAGTACCAGCACACCTCAGGTGTTTCTCCAAATGTAAAACCATTGCCCTGATATAATTGGGCAATGCCTCCCCTCTTTAGTTCCACTCCTAAGGGGTATACTGACGAGGTCACATAAAAAGGTGTGGTGAGACTTTGCTACCCCAGTAAAACTAGAGTACCCCTCGAGGTGCTGAAACTCTATACTTTTTCCAATTCCAAGCTTCTTGCTCCAGTTATGTAATGGAGTGCTGCCTTTTTATTGTTATTATTGTGGTGTCAGGGTGTTGTGATATGGAGGTCATCGACACATGAAAGGACCTTTACGATGTGATTTGATAAAGGTAATAGATTGAAGAGGGTTGGAGAAAGAATTGCTCTTTGGGGAATTCCACCGTAGAGTTTAAGTGTTTCAGAGTTGCAGTCATTGCGAGTGACTCTGCCATGGTGGCCAGCTATGAAATTCGACAGTCACTTTTTGTCATTGTTGTGGAGGTTGTTGGAAAGTATCCCGTTTGAGGATGTGTCGGGGGAGAGTGTCAAATTCTTTGATGTTGCCTCTCGCTACTAATTCTTCGCTGGAAGGGAGCTTTAGTTGAGTGAAACCATCTATATGTTGTGTGAGTCAGTGTTTAGCATGGTGGTTGTGGTTGGGTCTAAAGTGATGCTACATTGTTGAAAGTGAGATGTTTTGTTTGATTCTGTTATGGATTTTTTTCTTCAATTAGTGTAGATGCTAAGAATAGTAATGATAAAGAGTAGTGGGTGGATGGGGAGTTGGGTAGGCTTGAAGGGTATTAGGATTAGTATCATGTTAGTAATTTTCAGGATGTTAAGGATTTTGTTGTGTAGCCATGAGTGGTTTTAGATATCTGGAAGTGCTTGGATTGCAAATGACCCAAGTCATTTTATGTGAAAGTTTGATATTTTGTAAGGGTCTGTATCAGGAAAGTTCTTTAAGCTTTTTATTGCATTGCTTGTATCTGTGGGAGGGAAGGGTGGTGGGCAGATGTTTTTGGATGAATTTTGTAAATTTTTAAGCTTTCCTTTAAGTGTGAGGTTGGTTTGTGGCTGATGGTGTTTGAGTAGTGTTTCATGAACATGTTTGTTAGTTCTTTGGGAGAAGTCATTTCTGTGGAATGAGTCAGGAGTGCTTCATGAGTGTGTGCTGGATTAGTGTAATAAGTTTGGATCGACTTGAACATGCACCAGAGTTGATTCCTTTGTGTCCTGTCAGTCATTGCATTGAGGAAGGGGTTCCAATTTGTAGTTTGCCTATCAGTGATTTGGTTGGTTGTAGTGCCATATAGAGTTTTGCTTAATTCCCTGATTTCTACTGACGGTGAGTGGGTGTCTCTGGGCTGGTTTCTTTTTCATGGGTTGTGTAACTTTTGGATAGAAATTTTGGTTATATTTCTCTCTCTATGTTCTTGTGATCATGAACTGTGATTACTATTTGTGCATTACAGGAAAAGAGTTTTACACTCATATTGTCCCATCTCTTAACCTTATATATTTGTCTTTACTTATATGTTTATTCACACACACACACACACACACACACACACACTGCTTCTGGTAGTTGTGGTCGTGGTCGAGAGGGTATAAAGGAAATCTTCCTTTATCAAAATAAAACTGTAGTTCAACGAGGTGGAGTACAGAGGACTTCTTCTATGCTCGGAAGCAGGAGGTGGAACGATTTAGCCCAAGGTGGTGAGCTGGTGAGGCCCTCTGAGAGACTGCCTGCCTCAAACTGCCTGTGGTAGGGATTTCTAATTGAGGGGTTGATGTCGAGGGCATAGGGCATCATCTGAGACTTGTTATGGCTAGTCAAGATATTGGTATATGTGTGTGTGTGTGTGTGTGTGTGTGTGTGTGTGTGTGTGAGCCACCATGAATGAGACTGAACGAATGGATATAAAAATCAACCAGATTATTATCAAAAAATAATATATAACCAGCAAAATTATTAATGAGAAGGTGGGATTATATATGTATCCCTTACTGAAAGATTAAGAGATGCCAAGCACAGTGCAGTGTAAGACACTACAGCAGGACATTAGTCACAGGGTATAAAAGCCGGTCGAACGTGGTGGGATCGAGGGTGTACCACTGGGGAATGACACGGACGGACGGACGGACGGACGGACGGGGATACAGATCAACTTTACACAGTTGACAATGTCGGCCACTTGAGCACGACGGGACGACCCATGATCACGACAGTAGGGCCCTTGAGTACGACTGGACGACCCTTGTGCACGACTGGACGACCCTTGTGCACGACTGGACGAACCCTTGAGCACGACGGGACGACGTTTGGCCATGATGGGTTGGCTTTCGACCCGATCCAGGCTAATGGTCCCCGCTATCATGCCCAGGGGTCGCGGCGGCGGCGGCGTCGTGCCGTCGTTGCTCACGGCTGCTACATCGTGCATTAAAAGGGGAAATTACCTGGAAAGGTCTCCACTACGCTGGTGTGATCACGTTAGGGAGAGCATGAGTAGCGAAGGGCAAGGAGGAGGAGAGAAGCCTTCAACAGAGAGAGAGAGAGAGAGAGAGAGAGAGAGAGAGAGAGAGAGAGAGAATGAACAATGCAAATAGATTTAAATGGATGAGTTGTTACGTCACAGGAAAATAACTACCACAGCGACGTTACGGAGGATGTGATGTGGTGACCCGCGTTATCCTGTGATGCAGACGGCTGGCTGCCTGGGGAGGTGAGGGAGGAGGTGAAGGAGGCCACAGAATCCCTGGTCGGCCTCGCGCTTGTTGTATCCTCTCGGGCAATTAAGGCCACGCGCCCTGCTCCCAGCCGCGTCATTTAAAACGAACTTAACCGCTGATGACACATGGTCTGGTCTCACCTCTATGGTGAACGTACATTTTTCACACCGACGCTGGGAATAAATCTGGATCCAGCTACTTCACTGGAAATGGGCGGTAAGACTGTGTGTTGTGCTGCTTCGTAAGGTTTGCAAACTTTTCCAGTATACGACAAAAGTACTTCACAACCTTTATCTTTCTCTGCCGACTAACAAGAACAGACTAAATCCTCTCCCTCCCTAACTCCTCCCCCCCCCTCTCTCTCTCTCTCTTTCTCTCTCTCTCTCCAAAATAATAGACTCCCGCTCCTTGAACGTTCCCAGCAGAGGGGCAGCCCTTCTCACAAGTGTTCTCTACAGACCTTTCCTTCCCCTGTGTTCCTGACAAAGAGCTCTCCTCATCCTCTGCGTCCCCCAGCAGGGAGGCTTTCCTCTCCCTCTGGCTCCCCAACAGAGGGCTCTCCTCTCACTCTCCTTTCCCTCTCCCTCTCCTCACAGTTCCAAACTGAATAGCTTCATTTTCTCTTTTACCTTGACCAGCAGAGGGCTACTCTCTCTCTCTCTCTCTCTCTCTCTCTCTCTCTCTCTCTCTCTCTCTCTCTCTCCCTGGACATATGGCTCCCCCTATGATTCCCCCGTTCCCCTCCCCTCCCCTTGAACATATGATTTTCCTCCTCATCCTTCTCCAGCAAATGGCTCCCCAACAGGTCTTTCAAAGGTCGGCCGTCTTTGCTTTAGTCAGGACCCTTCCTTTCTCCGCTGGATGTATTGCGAACGGGTGATGAAAAACTCAGACGCTTTCAATTTCCAGAGTATTATAGGTAGGGCCTCACCGTGGGGGGGGGGGTTTACGACGAGACCCATGGTGGGGGGGGGGGAAGCGGGTCCTGCACTCTGACACCAAGAATAATCACTAGCCAGCAGCATCCTGGCACCAAACACAGTCACCAGCAGCACCCTGTCATTAGGTATAGTCAGCAGCAGCACTCTGGCACCAGGGACAGTCACCAGCAGCACCTTGGCACCAAGTACAGTCACCAACAGCACCTTGGCACCAAGTACAGTCACCTACAGCACCGTGACACCAAGCACAGTCACCAGCAGCACCCTGGCACCAGAGACAGTCACCAGCAGCAACAGGCACAGGATCTGGACCGTAGGCTACAGTACTAGTAGCAAGTCTTTCCCAGACGTGGAATTGATTTTGTTAATATTTGATGAAGCGACGAACAACATGACCAGTGATACCCAGGATGAGGGCCAAGTCCTGCCACTCATATTGACGTTCTCATGCTGCCTGCCACTCACACTACCCAGGATGAGGGCCCAGTCCTGCCATTCATACTAGCGTTCTCATGCTGCCTGCCACTCCCACTACCCAGGATGAGGGCCCAGTCCTGCCGCTCATACTAGCGTTCTCATGCTGCCTGCCACTCCCACTACCCAGGATGAGGGCCCAGTCCTGCCATTCATACTAGCGTTCTCATGCTGCCTGCCACTCACACCGTCCAGGATGAGGGCCCAGTCCTGCCACTCATACTCGCGTTCTCATGCTGCCTGCCACTCACACCGCCCAGGATGAGGGGCCCAGTCCCGTCACTCATACTAGCGTTCTCATGCTGCTTGCTACTCACACTAAGGAGGATGAGGTCCCAGTCCTGCCACTCATATTAGCGTTCTCATGCTGCCTGCCACTCACAATACTCAGGATGTGAGGCCAGTCCTGCCGCTTATACTGAAGCTGAAACCTCACACTGACGTCCTCCAGCTGCCTCCGACTCACACCACCCCTGTCTCATACTGACACACTCTTGCCAAGAGATCTTCCACACCTTCATCGGCTATAGAAGCTCACACTGATCAGGCAACAACAACAAAAAAAAACATAAGTGGTAGAAGAGAGAGAGAGAGAGAGAGAGAGAGAGAGAGAGAGAGAGAGAGAGAGAGACTGTATTTGCTATCACTCTTTCCCAAGTCAAAATCCACCTACGTCCTTTCTCCTTTCATAATTTCTTCTTGTATAATAATAATAATAATAATAATAATAATAATAATAATAATAATGATAATAATACTTTATTCATTCAATTTGTAATACATTACACAAATTGAAACTCTTTGTGGATCCAGAGCCATATTATAATACACATTCAGTCTCATACACAAGGCAAAAGAAAATAATAATGTAAAAGTGCAGCAGCTAAAAGTATACATATACATTAAAAGACAACATATTTGGTTCAGCGTCATTATCATACACACACCAACATCAATGCTATCACAAACAATAAACAAATATCTTTTTGAGTTTACGTGATTGTACAGTTTAATACTTCTTATATCTGCATGTTTTTTGCAATGGAAAACACAATCTTTTGCCTGATCTTAAAAACACAGTAATTATTCAGAGGATGGTGAGAATAACTCATAATTCTATCAGTTATATCTAAAACATATTTTGAATATAATCCATCAAGTACAGTTTCATTAGTACCCAGTTTACTAGCTATTTTTACAATATTCCTTAGCATATTCCTTTTTTTTAAACTTAAACATCCATAGTATGATGCTATACAAAAACAAAGAGTCGACTCTACGAGTGACTTACGAAACATAGGAAGAATATTCCTATCACCTTTCAGGTTTTTCAAAACTCTTAAAAAATGAATCCTTTGCTTACATTTTCCTTAAACCGGAAGCTGCCCTCACAACACACTCACAGGCAGTAAGCCCCAGGACTACCGTAATATCGGGTCCTCAGGACACGAAAAACCTTAGTGTTGTGTACCGACCCAAGGAATCAACAACTCTGTCAGCGCTCCATTAAGAGAGATTTTCATCTGTCGGATCCTCCCTGTGGATGGTCGCCTGCCGCTGTCCACACCTGCAGCCGGGGAAATTCTGGCTCGCGTTTTGCCCACTGTGAAAGGCTTTACAAAGAATCACATCTATTCTGCTCTTGCCACAAACACACACACACACACACACACAAACACACACACTGGTTGTAATCTCCCTCGCCGACGTTAAGTTCTGACAAACATACGTTATTATGTTCTTTGACAAAGAAGTGCTGTTAAATTCTAGCGATATATTGATTCTGAAACATATTCTTATTTCTTGTCTGTGTTATTAATCTGTTCATATTTTCAGCCACAACAGGCACTTTGGGGAATATATGAAAATCGGATTGTTTTTCGCAGGGGATAATATCATTCAGTAATAAAATATTTCTAGTTTTCTATAGTAAGAAATCACAACACGGTAACTAAACAAGAACATCCTTTCAATAATGATATAAAATTCGAATTTGTTCTGTCGTTTTTTTATGATCATAAACTCTAAGTTTTGTTTTCTTCATCGTACCATTTATATCTGCATTAAGTTTCACCAATATTCAATATGAATCTTTAGTGAAGAACAAAAATGGATTTTGCCAAATCTGGCGTTACAAGTTTCGATAATTATCATAGTTCGTAATTTCACACAACAGTCGTAGTCGTCTGGACATCACCAAGGAAGGCTTCGTTAGTTGTCCATGTTTCACACGGGTGTTGATATTTCTGGCTTAGTGACCACATGACAGTCGAGATCCGCTAAATCTGTCAGCAAACATGCCCTTTATGGGCGAGTGGTTGGTCATAGTTCGTACGGCCTCCAGGTCGACTCTTTCCCTAGTACCCACACAGCGTGTGAGTGTTCTCTGCAAGGGTACTGAACACTGAAGCTATGCTCTCCGAACACTCCTTTAGATTCAGTGTCTCTTGGCTCATCTCTGAGGAAGGTGCCATGTGCCGCGCTGAGGTGTTGGAATAATCCATGTGTTTAGTTGAAACGTGTTTGTTATATTGTGTGTATATATGTCTGTCTTTCCGTGTATTGGTTTATGTATGAATACCTGTAAACGAGTGCGTGGGAAATATAAAGGTGTGTGTGTGTGTGTGTGTGTGTGTGTGAGTGTGGGCACCATCTCTTGAACATTCTCTATCACAAGATCTTTTAAACTTCTAATTCTGTTTGGAATTCCCATATTCTCTTTCAGTTTATTCCATTCATCAACTTCTCTTAAGCTATCAAGGAAGGTCTCTACTTCCTTTCTCACGTTTCTTCTTTACTTTCATATCAAGCCTTCCGGTTGTTCTGTCCTTGCATTTTCGAAGAACTGTGCTCTGTCTATACCATCAAGCCTATTTGAAGACTTAAAGGTTGTGATCAATTCACCCCTCACTCGTTTCTCATCCACGGTGGGCAAATCTTAGGCTTCTAAGCCTATCACTGTACCCTTGCCCTTATGATGTCAGCATCATAAAGGCGAAGGAAGTTTTAAGGGTATCGAGGTCTGAATATTCAGGAGGGTGATAGGCGTACATAGGGTAGAATGGCTTCGACCAATGTGGTATTCGTGTGCGTGTGTGTGCGCGTGGGGGGGGGGAGGGGCAACGCTCTGATTATGGACTAGAAAGCACATGACGCAGTCAAGGTAAATCATGGAACTGGCTGTAGGGCTTGGCTGTACATGGTTGGTAAGCCCTGGTTTCAGAACATCATATACATCACGTAATGAGTGGATTTGAGCAAGATAACGCCATTCTTAGTATGTTCCTGACGATCCCTCGCTAAAGTGGGGTAAAAAAGAAGTGCGAAAAGAGAAATTTAGTTCGAATTCGAATCGGGAGGATGCGACCCTTGACGACAGCGTTACTACAGCCCTTGAGCAAGACGGTAAGATTCTTGGGTATATTGGGATGGCCTAATCCCTGATCCAAAAGGGTCAGGTGATAATAGATCACGCCATCATGCCGAAATGGTCGTACCGTCGTCCTCAAGGTTCGCGTCGTCGTGCTCAAGGGTCGTACTGTCGTGACCATGGGTCGTGTATTCGTGCTAAGCAACACCCAAAAATTTAGGACCTGAAGGACTGACTAAGGGTGAAAGTTGTCATGATCCTGAAACCGAGGGATGCCACCTTTCATCTCAAACCGAAACCAGATGCGAAGGGCTTGCGGAAGACATACCGGCTTATGCAGTGAGTCACAAGCGGGCAACTTAGCATAGGTCTGGCACAGAAAACTACGTCAGGAATACTAAACGACACATTGAGTGACACCACGAACTTCAGACCACTGCCGCGCGTTATCGCACGGGGAATGAAAATCGGTGTTCTAACTTTACGAATAAGTTGAGCTGACAACCAGACAGACCGAGAGATAAAAATGCCGGAGTGCAAGAAAGGTGGACGAACAGAGAGAGAGAGAGAGAGAGAGAGAGAGAGAGAGAGAGAGAGAGAGAGAGAGAGAGAGAGAGCGCAAAGAATATAGAAAAGATTAGTCATAAAGATAATTAGGCAAAGAAGACTTATACTTCGTATGCAGCATCCTGTGACAGTCAATTTATGCCTCAACTGTCAGGAGCTGCATCATTCCCCTCAGCTGTCAGGAGTTGCCATCCCCCCAGGCAGTCATGGGCTGCCATCCTTCCCAGCTGCCAGCATTTCAACATTCGCCAGCAGGATATTGGTGAATGGCCAAAAAACCTTCCTCAAGAGTCAATCAGTCAGAGTCTTTTGTTCAGAAAGCTCCCTCATTCAAGATATTTCCTGAGTATTCCGTTTACAATTGCAGTGATTCCTTTGGGCACGTTTTATGTATACAAAAACTTCACGCACTCTGAAGTCGTTTCAATTGCGTTAGTTGATATGAACGAACCCTGAGGACTTAGCCTGAAGGTAAATCTTTTAATCAGAATTTTGACTTCTGTCGAACTGACCGAGTAATCTGCCTTTTTACATGGCTGTAAGCTCACCATAACTTTCTTTCTTTTTACGTTGGTAACCACAACAAACAAACTTTTACGAAGAGTTTTATGCGTTCAGCGTATTTTCACGACTGTTATCGTTAAATAGTGAAAACTGCAGGATCACAAAAGTACAGAAGAATAACATTGCAAAATTCTCTTGAAATCTGGAGGGGAGAACTGGATGAACTAGAGGCTATGGACGGTACCTCGTACATATAACCGTCACCTTCAGGACGAGTTGTATGCCATCTGGCGGAGGAGGGGTTGAGGAAGCCCTGTGGTTTCCTGGGTGGTGGTGGTGGTGGTGGCTAGTCCCCACACCGTGGGCTGCTGCTGGCAGGGTTAATTCGTCTTTCCTCCTACCAAGGTCCCTCCGTCATCAATGGGAGACATCTCTGATTACATTTTTTCCCCTCCCGTTCCTTAATTGGTCGTCTAGCCTTATTTTTTTCCCCCGAATCTTTTTTTTTTCTGAAAGTTTGCAAATTCTTGTGTTTTTCTTTATCATTCACTGTCTCTGTGACTATCAATGTGACCATAAATGTATGTGTCTGTCTGTCCGTCTGTCTCTTCGTATATCTGTTTCTCTCTTTTTATGTCTATGAGTTTATTTCTTTTGGGTATATCTATCTATCCTTTTATCAGTACACACACACACACACACACACATATATATATATATATATATATATATATATATATATATATATATATATAAATATATA
>JAYMFT010388980.1:0-19859 GCA_038088735.1 Panulirus argus | reverse complement strand
TATATATCAGAATAAACGACCATAACAAATCGTATTACAAGGAGCGACAATAAGCGACCGGATAAAAGTTTTGTAAGCAATAGTTCGGAAAACCACCAGAAGTTACACTGTCGCCCCCTCAAAGGCGAGACAGATACCAACTCTTTCCTGCCATCAGGACCGATTCAGCCTCGAGGGAAAAAGAGAGCTTCACCCACAGCTCCGCTGGTGGCGCAAGAGAAACGGCGTCTGTGTCTCTTTCTACTTCCGCAAGCAGAAGTGATGGACAGTGAGGCATTCTGTCACTGCTGAGAGACGCTACGGTGCTCTTCTCGTAATCCACCGATACTCTTAAGATATTCCGCCAATGCTTCACCAACTGCTGCACTTAAAGACAACGGCCCACACCTCCCCCAACCCCCCTGAAACTGTTCTTAAACTGCTCAGCATCTGCTGGTAAACTGCAAACTTCTCTCCATAGGGGGAAACAGCTGTTGTTAGACTGCTGGCAAGTTCACTGCCTCAGCTTGCCGTTCGTCAGGTGCGCCAGGATCGGTAGACGCCACGCACGCTCTCCACCACCACCAGACGCCAGCAAACATCAGATTCTAGCAAGACCCTTACTTTAAGGACTTGGAACCTTATGAACTTCAGTCCATTAAGATACCCCCACGTCGTATCCCCCTGAACAAGCCTGGCACCCAACAGGACTGCCATAGGCACCACGTAATGAGGTTATTCCGTAATGAGGTTATGAGGGGCAGGCCTGATACAGTGGGTGCAGTGGGCAGCCCTAGTGGTAGTTGTAGTGGGCAGTTCTGAAAACCTGGAGAACAGCTTTGAGAAATCATTACCTTCACATCTACATATTAGCTGCTGTTGAACAATTAATCCGTCACTCTAGTGCTATAGCAGGTCTCCTTAGCTTTAAACTGTCTCTCTGGTGCTATAGCAGGTTCAGTAAGCCTTAAACTGCCCCTCCAGTGGTGTACCTCAATGCTTCACCAGCTGCTGTGTGTGTGTGTGGTAGGTTTACACAGTCCAGCCTCACTGCTATACGCGTTACTGTGAGCTCCAGGCTGTTGTCCCAACATCAGACCAGCTGGCGTCACTCTTCGCATCATCTCTCTCTCTCTCCCCACAGCTACGGTAACAGCAGGAGGGAGTCGTCACGAAGGACCATTAACGACCCGACGGCTGACAGACCTGACCCTCGACCAGTAACGACCTAGACCTATGCCCTAGACTAGCAGCGACCCGATCTAGACCTGACACCTCCCTCGGAGAAAGTTAAATTAAAGTATCCCCAAGAAAAAAAAAAAAAGTTTCATATGTGATGTCTTGATTTCCTCTCTCAACTCTTAGTTCTTTCCCTCGAGACAATCTCCAGTTTCCTGTAGATTTGCCAAGGAACTCGGCGATAGACGGAAGGCACGATTCGCCTGCGTCTCATTGGCGATCAGTGAAAGAAAAGAAATCCCGCTGAGGCAGTCACCCTCCCTGCCTCAACTCCCTCGCCGAGACAAACACCACGCCTTAAATAACACACAGGGAAATGCTGCCCTCCGATTATCGGCTTCGCATAAGGTAAAGTTATGGAGGCTTCGAGGTGCCAAATGTTCGAACTCCCATGGCCGTCGATACGGGCAATGGCTGAGAACGTGGCGGGAGTTGGGCGACTCCTGACTGGCTGGCTATTTGGCCCGATACTGGCTGGGGAGGGAGGGAAAGAGAGGGGGTTGATCGGTCGGTCGGTCGGTCGGTCTCCCCCCACGCCACGGGGAGAATATTAACGCCGCGGGGGAGGATGTCGATACCTTCGGAGAGGAATGCTAAAACCACAAGGGAGAATATTAACACCACTGGGGGGAAGTTCGGGAAGACCGAAGGATGAGTTCGATGCTCTCATTTCCAGGCGCAGAGGAAACAAACCCCAATGGTCTCTGGTCGATGAAGACGTTTGGAGACAATAGATGGAAAATTTGCCGATTGGTCCTGACGACGATTTCCTCCTAGCTTCGGGTGTCGTCCATCGTGACACAGAGAAGCTCGGAAGGTGCAAGGAGGAGACAAGACAGTTGAGGACAGGACATGGCTGGAGCACTTTGGCTGATGTACTCGTACATGACCAGGGTCTTGGACTGATGGATGACTGCCTTTGGTGGCTATGCCTCTAACCTCTGAAGGCTACTGAAGTATGTACTGCAGGGAGGGCATCCTCAGCCTGGAGTACTGTCGACGGCGCTGATACCGAAGAATGAATCGGGGGTGAGGTACTTCCACCAAGCCTATGAGTCCAAAATAGCCTATCATTTATTGAGGATCAGGAGGTACGAAGGGTCGCATCTCTGGACGCCACAGTCGAGGTGCTGGGAGGTGGAGACGCCATCATCGTGAGGAGTCACAAATAAAGATTGTCGCCACAAAGGGAGACCATCACTATAAAGCTTTAAGAACGTCAACACCAGGGAGGAAAGAAGAACAACACCCAGGGAGATGATATCAAAACGAAGGAATGGGTCGCCTCAGCAACGTCTGGGGAGGAGACGGTTGTCTGGAGAATTGCGCTGGCAAATACAACGGTTGGTGGACTGAATTCAACCCCACGTTTGAGAACGTAACACCATAAAGGGAGAGGAGGAATATGCCCCAAGGGAGGAGACTGCCAACACCGCATGGGCAGGATCACGTAATGCACTATCGCAAGTATGAGAGTGTCAACACCACAGGAGGATGTGTGAACACCAGGGTGTGTGTCTGAACACCACGGTGGATGGCTGAACACGAGGGTGAGTGTCTGAACACCAGTATGAACACCAGGGAGATCTAAATGTAAGGGTATACTATCCCCGTAACACGCAAATAGTTGACACACACACATACACACACACACAGAGGGTGTATTATGCCCATAATTACTCGAGATCAAGAGGAACGACCCTAAAGGAACTCCATGGCACTTGCGGTGTTAAGTACTCGCCTCATAGCACCAAGGGAGCGTGGGAGAGAGATCCTAACTATGGACTAGTGTAGTGGAAGTGAGGAGCGTCGTCTGTTCAGTATTGGAGAATATATTCAGGGGGCAAATGGGTAAGTACTTGCTAAGGAGCAGTTATAGAAGCGAGGTGCAATATAGGTGCGGAGGTCTGAGGTCTTATATCTATATAACGAGTCTCGTGGACCTTCTGTGGGAGAGAGGGGGACAAACCGTGTGGGTTTGGATCATCAGAAGGAAACTGACACAGCTTATATAGGAGGCTCTTAAGCAAATAAGATTTGCAAACAGTCGCGAGAGGGGAGGCCCTGAGTGAATTGAGAACCGTGTGCATTAATTAGAGCACAGAGGTCTGGGCCACACTTCTATGTGGGTGAAAGTAGCCCGTGTTGCTCTGCTGACTTTAAGTCTAGAAACCCCCTGCTGCTCTTGGTCTGTGTAAATGGCGTACCAAAAGAACGTGAATCGTATCTGAAAATGTCAGCAGATACTGGACTGTTATATGACTGAGGATATTGTACACTGCTGAGTCGAAAGTGGAAAAAGATCAGGGGCAGTGAAATTGAGCTACAGTACGAGCAATATCTCACACAGAAGTAGCATTTACGGATATCGTCTTCCCAGAAAGACTGGAAGATTCTGTTGTACTCAATTTGCCAGTAAGACAATATACGAGAAATGCCAAGGAAGTACGCATGAAGGTAAATTGCTGTAATTGCCTTCAGGTACGGTGTTAGGTGACCATAAGGGATCTCCACAACATGTACTAAATTTACGCCCCTTCTGAGTCCACCCTACGAAAGGAAGTACATAAATCTGCCACACAGGGCGTCGATATTTTCACCCGAGATACGGCTAGGCCGGCAGCTCGAGACCCGTCCAGCCTTCAGAATAGACAAGGAGGTGGAGAAGCAAGGAAAACATGGATACGACTATTTGATTTCCCTTGGTGGATCGGGTTATTTGAAGAGGTCGACACGGAACACTAGTTCGTTAAGAGAGGGCGGAGCGGATCAGGGAAAAAGCACAACTGGGAAATACAAAGTTTTCTAAAACTTAAATGAATAAAGTTAAACTATAGAATGACAAGTGAATAACGCTTAGAAATATTATAAGAGTATAGACACAAACATTCAGAGCAATCACGAATTCTCCAGGTTTTGCGGGCTATCCCACCCCACCCTCCATGGCGTCTCTTTCATTACTGACTCATTTCCTTGGTTCTTATTGCAATCTGAGGTTCGTTAACGTTTTTCAACAAAATTTTACGAGAGTGGTAACAAAGAAAGGTCAAAAATACATTTCGAACAATTGACTGAGCAAAACCATGAATTGACATAGCACCGCGTTGACTCCGTATAACAGTAAGATAAGCCTTAGTTACATTAGTTTCCCCCCTACAGTATTACAGCGTTTTCTCTTATTTTGAAACCATGCAATTCCTGTTCCAACTACATTTATTCTCTACAGATAAATACCAATTTACGGCCTCTAGCAAGCACTCACACCAAATACTGTTGGAACATGTTAGCGATTCTCGGTTTCATAGAACGAGAAAGAAAATGAATAAGTATTAAAAAAGAAAATGGAGAGTGGATACTCTATAAACCCCACAGAACTTGCGGTTGCCCTGTGTTACTTGAATATTCTATGAAATTTGTAAGTGTAATTCAATAATCTTCTAATCTTACTTCATTCAAACAAATTTTTGAAAACGTTCAGTCAACTTCCATAAATGAATTTAGATTATAATTTTTCAGTACATTAAGATTTTTTTTCCAGCAAACTCCTTAAGATGGGCATCGAGAAGTCTGAAACTTACACTTGAACAAAATGAATGATTCATATGGTACTTCAGCCCTTGTCCAGCAATCTAGAGTTAAGACACGTTGTCTTAATTTTTCATCTACATATGCCTCTAAAATATTGTATATCCAAGTTCGACATCTATGAATTCAGACGTTACAGTTTTCAGCTGCACAGCTGCTGAATACACCACCTTGGTGTTTACTTCATCACAGCTAATTATCTGTACACATGAGGATGGTGATTATTGCTTAAAAGTCATGTCTCAAAATTCACGCAAGCATCTTATACTTTTTGCCCAGGCATTGCAATGCACCTGATGGCGTCCAGCCATCAGTACCATTGCCAAAACTGAGGCTGATTGATGCCGGGAGGTGATCTGATGGGGTAAGGTTGACTCGCGATGGGAGATGGTCTGAGTACGAAGCAGGAGGGAAAGCAAAACGCTAAGTTGCACAAATAGGACAACTCTGGTGTCCAAGACGCGTCGGTTTGTTAGCCTCGAGAGATGGAGGACGCGGTGATGATCATCACCTTCATCATAATAACAACGTCTGAATGCAATCACCGAGCTTAATGAAGGCTATGAGGGAGGAGCGCTGAAAAACTGGAGAGGGAGAGAGAGAGAGAGAGAGAGAGAGAGAGAGAGAGAGACTCTATACGCACCCGACTTTAAAAGATACGGTTACTCTAGTCAATGTGCTCACCATCATCATCACTATCATCATGTCCCCGGGGATGGCTGCCCACCAGAGAGCCGACAACTATGGCCACAGTAGGATCCTACTCCACCCTCCCACAAAAGAGCCACAACACCAGACGCCGCCCCACAGCGGCTGGACGGGCCATCTGTACGAGCGGCGGGGAGAGTGAGGGAGACAGGCATCAGGAGCTGATAATGAGATGGGAGGGAGCTACAGACGGGAGTGAGGGCGAGAGGAAGTTATGGAAGAGAGAGAGAGAGAAAGAATGGTGAGAGGGTGAAGGATATCGGTGGGAAGGGAGGGAAAAGGGAGAGGAGGAGTGAGGCGTTGGTTTGAGGATGGGAGAGTACATTCCACCCTCACAGACACCAACTAGTACTTTCCTGGTGCATCGTAGCCCACCTGGTAGTCTACCCATCGAGTGTTATCTTTTTTAGTACTTTCCTGGTGCATCGTAGCCCACCTGGTAGTCTACCCATCGAGTGTTCTCTTTTTTAGTACTTTCCTGGTGCATCGTAGCCCACCTGGTAGTCTACCCATCGAGTGTTATCTTTCTGACCTCTTGAATTATCTCTTCTTCCATCTTCACTCCTCTTTGTGTTCCTGCTTCATCACGTCGACTTCTTTCCCTGATGAATTTCCCTCTTTGACCCTCCCTTGACCTCTTACTATTCACCGCCCGGCGGTTGGTGACTTCCAAAATCCATCGGTGGCTTGATCCAGCAGTATGTGACTTCCCCCAAGTGGTTGGTGATATCCACAAGCAGCTGTAAACAACATGGAGCTCTTGGTGACTGTCTCAAACAGCTGGTGACTACATCAAGCAGCTGGTGACTACACCAAGCAGCTGGTGGTTACACCAAGCAGCTGGTGACTGCCTCAAGCACCTGGTGACCGCTTTAAGCATCTGGTGACTTCCTCCAAAGTCCTCTGCCCACACGTCTGGCGACGGTGGGTAGTTGAGAGCTCTGAGAAGGGATCCATGATGGTCAGCCAGAACTTAAAAGCTGGAAACTTTGGGTAAAGTCCTTTCCAGTAAGCGAACAACAGTTGAGCAATGGTGGGGACTTGCGTCTCGAACTGTGAAACAAAGAATTCGAAAAGCTTCCTCCGTCACCTGTTTCCAAGCGCTGACCTCCCTGCAGGAGGAAGGATCCCTTCGTCAGCTGCCACCCTCGGTAAGTTTCAGCAAGTTCTGCCGGAGGAAGACGAAAGGATCTTCATTGTAAGACACAGCAGTTGTTAAGAATTCAATTTCTTAAGGTTGAGGACTCTCCTCCAGCGTTCTGTAGTGACTTATGCACGTTCTCGTCCCATGACATGCACTGCAACAACTACGCTTCATTTACGGGAAAAAAGACTTTGAAATTTGCTTATCAAGACCGCAATACGTCCTGCATGAGGGGGCTGTTATTCCTACCCTACCCTTATCATCACTATCCTACCCTTGCGGTTGGTCAACTACATCATCACTACATCATCACTATCCTACCCTTGCGGTTGGTCAACTACACCATCATTACTCAATTTTTCGCGTTTTCTATTAAATGCAGGTGAGGTGGGGGGGGACTTTAAAAGATAATAATAATAACGCTTTATCAAGCTCATTACCTTGTAGAGGAGACGGAGGTGCTCATTAGTTGTAACTCCTGCTTCACTGTGTTTGTCAAGCTTAAAGCTGAGTGCTTGTGCTGGCTGTGTGTGTGGGCAGGCCAGGGGCCCGCCCCGTCGATCAATATACTCTCCCTCTCACACAAATATTGGAAAATTTTTTAGCACTATGGGCGTCTTTATCAACTGTCGTCGGGGTGGTGGAGGGAGGGGGGTGCCGGAGTCTCCTGCCTTTATTTACAGGTCATGGATTCAGCACAGAGTAGGTACAGAGGGAGAGAGAGAAAGACAGAGGGGGAGGGCTCTTGATTTCACGGTTCCTCCCAACCAGTACCAGGTTCCTCAGTTCTCCTCGTGGAACAACTTGGTGGTGCACGGTGATCAGACAGAGCCTCATGGATCAACGCTTCTAGACCAACAACTTCTTTGGCTTCCGCCCTGTTACCTCCACCAGAATTGTCTCCACCTGTTCCCTCCACCAGCCTGGACTCAAACTGTCATCTCCACCAGTCTGTCATCCACCTGTCTGTCATCTCCAACAGCCTGGACTCCACCTGTCATCTCTAATTGCCTGGACTTCTACTGCCATCTCCACCAGTCTGGACTCCACTTGTCAACCTCCACCAGTCTGACATCCACCTGTTGTCTCCACCAGCCTGGACTCCAACTGTCAGCTCCACCCAGTCTAAACTACCACCTGTTATCTCCACCAGCCTGGACTCCACCAGTCGCCTCCAACACACCATGCACACTACAGCACCACTAGTATGACCCTCAACAGTCATTACATTAGTTGACGTTAACCAGCTGATCTCACCAGCTGTCGATCTTAATTCAGGTGTTATAATTACCAGGTGATCTGCTCAGGCGTTCATATACGTATGAACAAAAAATATCATGAAGTCTCTTTTCAGTGGCAGAGCCCCAGGTGCGTGTGAATAAATGCGGTTTTAACTACAATGGGAAAATTAAGAACAGAGGAAGGAGGCAGAGGAAGTTCAGGTGCCTGTCCGCCTTACTTTGCTTATCCTTGTCTAATACTAACGTTCCAAACACCCCTTCCTTGTCTAATACTAACGTTCCAAACATCCCTTCCTCTCTAAACCACTCCTGTCCCTTCCCCTACCACACCCTTCGGTCACAACACTCCCGCAGGTCAGGTCAGGTCGTGGGGAAGGGGGGAGGGGGACGACGGCTACAGCACCAGGGGGCGGTCACGTCAGCCGGTATCTCAACACTGATGGAAAATAATCACGGTCTAGGGAGGAAGCAGTCAGGCAGGCACGGCTTTCGCACACCTCTAGCTTATGTTGAGGGACTCGCCAGCTCTCAGCTCCTTCCCTCCTCCTCGTCCTCGTCCTCCTCCTCCTCCCCTCCTCCCAGCCGCTTCAGCTCATGAATAACAATGTTGCTCGAGTAGATGATAAAACACATTAGTATGGCTTAACCACCGGCGCCATCTGTCTTCCTGGTGCAGCAGACGGCCGTTGTTTCCACCTCTCGCACACATCCCCGGCGGGAGCTTGTGAGGTACTCCCGAGTCCCAGTTGTGTCGAGTACACGGACGCTCCATAACACTTCTGTACGCAAGATGTGGCCATAATCTGGTCCACAATATCCTTCCCTCAGGATGTGTGTGGCCACAGTCTGGTCCACATCATCCTTCCTTCAGGATGTGTGGCCACAGTCTGAACCACATCATCCTTCCTTCAGGATGTGTGGCCACAGTCTAGTCCACACTATTCTTCCCTCAGGATTTGTGGCCATAGTCTGGTCCATACTATCCTTCCTTCAGGATGTGTGGCCACAATATTGTCCATACTGTCCTTCCCCTACAGAAAGTGTGGCCACAGTCTGGTCCACAATATCCTTCCTTTAGGATGTGTGGCCACAGTCTGGCCCATATTATCCTTCCTTCAAGATGTGTGGCCACAATCTGGGTCCCCATCATCCTTCCCTGAGGATGTGTGGCCACAGTCTAGCCTACCCCATCCCCCTCAGGAGTGGCCGCAATCCCCTGAGGGAAGTATGGCCATAATCTCCTCCCCCCCTCCTTCTCCCTCTCCCCAACCATACACACACACACACACACCCCTTAAGGGAAACCACCAGTGTTGTCAATAACATCCCCATCCCCCGCTTTGTACTACGTTAGCGCCAAAATCATACAATACAAATAGTCTTCCAAGTTCTCGACATAGGGAGGTGGAGGGGAGCAGGGAGTAGTAGCGGCAGGAGAATAGCTTAAGTCAATATAACTTTACTACGTGATGAACCAATTGGGTCGGTGATGATAACACAACGCGGGGTGAGGGATGGCCCCATCTGCCGGTAGACGTGGTCATATGTCAACAAACTGGTCCCCCAGGCATCGTTAGCAGATGGGGCACACACACACACCCTCTCTCCTCCTCACTCCCCATTCCCCCCCCCCCCCTCTCAGTAAGTACTGGCCCACACCTCCTCTCCGCCAGCCAGGGAGAGGAGGGAAGGAAGGGAGACTGACGGAAAGAAAGGGGGAAGGGAGAGAAAGAAAGGGAGAGAATATACTTCTACGTACTTTCAGGGTGGGGTCTTTTGTATACTAACTGTGTGAATCAGTCAGTTTTCTTCCTTATTTTTAAGATATTGCAATGACCTTATACTCAAATTCTCATCTCACATTATACAGACATATTCTTTTTCATATCTGATCTCCGTTTCCAGTATCAGCGAGGCAGCGCCAGGAACTGACGAAGAAAGGCCACATCCGCTCACATCCATTCTCCAGCTGTCATGTGTAATGCATCGAAATCAAAGCTCTCCATCCACAACCAGGCCCCACAGGCCTTTCCATGGTTTACCCCGGACGCTTCATACGCCCTGGTTCAGCATAGATAGATAGACAGATAGATAGATAGATAGATATACAGATATTCGTCAATGCGCCCTCGAGATCTAGGGCCAATGACGTCGTAAAGACATAGAAAACAGAATCAAAATACCACAGATGCCCACGACGCCTTTGGTCCTCCCTACCAGGTGTTTAAACTCTTCCCAGGATGAACTCCACCACCCTAGGGCTTCATCACCTTTCAGAAACGACAGCCTTGGGAAATATTACCAAATACCGAAATGTACATTTGAGAAGGCCTTGAACCCCCGTCTACATGTCTCCTAATGAAGACAGGTGACCCTCCTTGTTACATTACGAGGCATTAGTAACGAAACTACGTCCCGTATCACCAACATTCCAGCTTTCTCTTCTTCTTTTTTTCCCCACTGCAGCCTCCGGCAGAATGGGGTCTGAAGTGCTGCCATAAGCCTTGCAAAGCTCTTCAGGTAAATACGATCCTACCTTCATCCCTGCAGCCTTGGGCCTGGGGGTAACTCGTTAGATGATTTTCACCAAATCCATATATTATTCTTATTTTCATATGCTTACCTACATGCAAATGTCTGGGGATAATCCTACCGCGGAAAACATGGCCTCGGCCAGGCTAGACCAAATCTCAATGATTCTGGACACAGCCTGAATCATGTTGGACCAAGCTTCAGCACTGTTAGACGAACCCTCAGTCATGCTGGACTCAGCTTGAACTTCAGCTTTAACCAATATTCCTTCTGGACATTCATTATTCCCTCATTCTATCCAACTCTCTTTCGCTACGCCTATCGATCCTTCATACACTCTCTACCCATCACTCTATCCGTCATCCCTCAATTCTACCTACCATTCCTCAGCGTTTCATCCACTCCTTCAACTCTTGGCAATTCACTCCCTCGCTTTCTGACTTCACATTCCTTCACTCTACCCCATGAAGAGCGTCATTCCATCCATCGTGCCTTCACTTCTGCTATCATTCCCGCAGCCTTCCATCACCTCCTCTCAACCTCACCCTCCCTCCAGCAGGAGCGTCCTAGCTCCTCCACCTCCTCTTTCTCCTCCTCCTCCCACCACCACCACCACTAAGCCACCAGCCCGCGACTGTCACGTTGCCCGGACTAGCGTAAAATCCTTGTTTCATGTTGGATAAAAGTCAGACTATTATTAGCCAGGCGGGGAGGGACGTATTAACCTTACGATTGTTTGTGGAGGATCCACCCCCAACCCCCCCAACCCCCTGGACGACGACGACGTCGAAGAAGAGGACGAGGACGAGGACAGACGAGGACACACGTCATATATTTCTCTCTCTCTCTCTCTCTCTCTCTCCCAGCGTATTGTGTGTAATGTCCACGAGATGATATATCATCCTTGGACATACAAGTTTGGAGAGGAGAGGCCGGCCTCAACGCGGATCTCACCCAAGAGGTCATCCTTACGTTGCAGAGGTTCGCTTGGTGTTTAACGTCATCGTCTGTGGCAAACCTCTCCTCCTCACTCGTCCTTCCCATATGTCCAAGCCATTTCAGCACACACTCTTGCTCTGTCTCAACCATTCTCAGCTTGTTACCACACCTGTCTCTCGCCCTATCATTACTCACTCGCCCCTGTCTCACCAATGAGTGGAGGTAAGGAACAAATGGAACGCTTCCATAGGCGTTGGTACACCCAGGAACATTACCGCCGCCTCTTCTGAGAAGGAACAATAATCACTTATAGTCCAGTTAAAGACTTACTACTTATTGCTGGGTACACAGGCGATTCTCCACAGCTTTAACAAGACTATCAGTACCTCGACGTGAATACGAGATCGCCCCTGTGGTGGGAAAAAATGGTAGGGAGACGAGAGTTTGGGGGATCAGATCTCTCTCAGGAGATGCTAGGAAACTCGGACACCCTAGCAGGGCTCTAGATTCACCTCGCAGGCTTTGCCTCGATAATGGAACCAACTCAGTGTTTACCGCAGTTCAGTAAAGGACCCTTGGGGTGCACTCAGTCACCAATCTGTTTTGTCACCCTTTTAAACCACTTTGGAGGAATCTACAGTGAAAAGGAATATGCCAAAGTGACGGTCAAAACCGTTTTCAAGCATATTGAGAAATGTTGGGATACATGTATATATCACATATCACCCAAAATGTGGTATGGCGACCTAGCGTGGTCGGCAGACCGAGAGAGGTACCGTATTTGGATTTGCTGGACAGAATCCAAAGAAAGGCAGCTAAACCAATTCCTCAACTGAAGAAAAAACAAATACGGTTCAGGGTAAGGGAAGAAGTCATTCGCTCGTCCAAATGGACAGGAATTAGAGAAAAAGGGAAATGTTATTACAGGTTTCACGTTTCCTAGCGGGCTTAACGATGTTGATATGGTCCGTGTCTGTCATACATGGAGGAATAAAGCCACTAGAGGACGTAACGAGAATCTGAGCGAGAGTGGAGTCAGGGAAGATGTGAGGGAATACCCTTACAGCTCATGGTGGACGAGTGGCCAAGTGCAGGCAATGCAAAGAAATAATGGAATTCGAGACTGTATAGTAAACAAAGGATTGAGAAATGAGGTTCCCTGCATGTAAAACACACACACACACACACACACACACACTCCACAAACACATAAAGGCCTCCGTGGTACAGTGGTTAGAGTTACTGACCAAGAGTCTGGCAGAAGTTCGAATCCTAGGCGTGGCAACCTTCCTACACCCAACCCAAGGTGTTCAAGGTGCTCATCCTCCTCCCCTCGGGAGTGATCAATAAATGGGTGCCTATAGCTTCGGTTGGTGTGTGTGTGTGTGTGTGTGTGTGATTGTGTGTGTGTGTGTAACGACGTGATACGTATATACAAGGTTAAGAGACGGGGCAACACGAGTGTAAAACTCTCTCCCCGTAACACACAAATGGCTATCACACACGAGAGTCTGAAGAAAGGGGGGACGTGGATGACGGGGGAGGGAGAGTAGACATCTAGAAAATCTGATCACCCACTTATCTTCAGGGAGCTTACAAATGGCCACACTTAAGATGACGCAAGGCCTAAGGAAGGAGATAAGTCGGCTACGGAGAGAGATAAGACCAATAAGAACTGAAGTCTTAGACATTATGGAAAGAAGTGAGGGGAACAGGAAAATACATATATGTATAAAAAAAAAAACCTTGGTTAATATACGAGATGAGGAGGAGACGCCAGTCATCAACGAGACACAAATATTGACATAAAAGAGGAGAGAGAGGTATGAAATTCATGGTTTACGTGGGAGTCTATGTCTACATTTACATACTAGCTTAGGAGTCACGACTCGATCGACTGTGTCGGGTGGGTGACGTACCCACGAAATCTCACAACTCGAGGTCAAAAACAGGAAAAAGAGATAATGAGAGGAAACACACTGAGAAATCTCTTGAGCAAAGAGCAAAGTCATATCACTGAGTGCGAAAACAATCAGAGCTTTCGTGGTAAGTGCCTACAGCTGAAACCTGAACTGGTCGACAGGTCGACAAACGCAGACTTGAAGGATAAACAGGGACGCTGAAAGATCATCGTAGGCTAACGCGGTCAGAATGATGATGACCCATGAGCTATGAAGGTGTTGGTGGGTTATAACATTTTCGCCCGTAAGAGTAAGGTGATCTCAGGTGGGCGCGACAGACAGACGTTGAGGGAAGGAAAAGAAAAGACAGTGAGGTATGGAGGAGATGATGACTAGAGTAGCAGACGGGCAAGAAGGATGAAGGGTATAATACAGAGGAGAGAGATGAGTCCATCACGACCTACGTCTGAAATGTCTTAAAAGCAGGAGAGAGAAAAGCCTCAATTAAGGCAGAGCCTCTCCGGTGGCGAAATGAAACAACAACCCGAGGTTGTAACGCGTGGGATAAGATCCATACGACTTGTGTCGTGGGGTGTGTATCAAGTAAAAGCTACTGGGGCGTGGTGGTCTTTCTTAGCGTAATTTCAGGCGTGTAAAACTGGTGGGGGATATAACTTAAAGGACTTTTAAGTCTGTGAGGAGGGGGATCAGTTGAGTCCCAGGTTTAACCACACACACACCCCCACCCACACACAGTGGGTTCTAAAGTGATAAATTGAGGACAGATTACCGCGCCACCTTAAGGGTTTTGTGTGTGTGTGTGTGTGTGTGTGTGGGGTTCCCTTGGCGCGTTCCCGAGTATCCGCCGTCACCCGACGGTGGGTCTCCCGATTGAGACCATCGATAACAACTTTACCGTAGGACCCAACCACCAACCCCAAACATCAGTTGCAGGTCTCCCTTTGGGGGACCTCTCTCTCTCTCTCTCTCTCTCTCTGTCTCTCTCTCTCTCTCTCTCTCTCTCTCTCTCTCCCTCATAACTTCTTATCTTGTTGGTGAGAGTTAGCTAGAGGCACAGTGGCGGTCGGATACCAAAAGCTTTTTTGTCTTAAGAGAGATCCCGGTAAAGAAAAGAGAAAACAAGAGAGATATCAGTGTTTGATACGAATTCATTGTCTTCTTCTTTTCTTTTTTTTTTTTTTCTTGTCTGGCTTAATTATCTTTGGCATGATTGTTCTTCCGGCCTGTGTGTTGGGGGGGGGAGGGGGGTGGGTTTGCTGATGTCTTGTCTGCTGTCTCCGGGTGTCCTTTAACCCTTTTCGCTTTCTTTGTCATTTGCATAAATACTTCTGTCATCCTTTGGCTCCGTCGGGTTATTGTCACTGACGTTAATAGAACTCCGTCGAGCTCCGACTCCGCGCAAGGGTTGAGTGTAATCACCGGTAAAACAACGGGCCTCTCTCTCTCTCTCTACCGTTAACGGAGGCCAGGCTTCTCTACCGTTAACAGAGGCACAGTGATTACACAAGGAACTCTCGAGACACCACGAACAGACACAGAACGGGGGGGAAAAAAGAAAAGAAATCATATCGCCACACGCGGGACAGATGTGTCCTACATTCACTGCAGACGAAGGAGTTCCTCTGAGCTGAGACTTCATTCAGGAGGCATGAGTATATGTACACCTCGTTGTCCAAGGGAGTCATGGAGGGTCGGTCTTTCGTTAGCTGCCGATAAGTCTGTGGCCTCCTTGACCCCTTGAAGCCCGGAATTAGATCACATTTTCGGAAGTGGTGTTCGATCTCCCTATAGACAAGCAGGATTCTGGCACTTTGAGGGATGGCTGTCCGAGGGAAGGAGGGAGGGAGGGAGAAGCTGTGGCAGTGTGAGGGATGGTGATGTGAGGGAGTGAGGAGCAGTGGCAGTGTAGAGGTAGACGATGAGAGATGAGAAAACCTTGAATGAGGTCGGTGCGAGGAGAGAGAGAGAGAGAGAGAGAGAGAGAGAGAGAGAGAGGGGGAAAGAAGGAACTAGAAAGTCGGAGTAGAGTTATCAAGAAAAGAGACTTTGAGTAGAGTAAAACAAGAGTAAGTAAACGAGGATAGCAATGGTAGAGACAGAGCCGTAGATGATTCACAAGATTCGGGCACGAGAGAGAACCGGTAAATTCACAAGAGACTGAGAGAGCTGAATCAGCTATGGAAGAATCACGGGCGTATATAACACTTTGCTCCACTCGTCATATACACATAGAGTACTGGCAGTGTGCCGTGGCGAGGTAACAGGGCCAGAATGTAATTGAAAATGGACTCTAGATCGCTAATTACCCTTAATTAGTTGAAATAACTAACTCCAACGCAGCGATGATATGATTAACAGATCAAAGGAGCATTTCCCCTTCAGTGACCAGCCACTTAACGAAGAGACAGGCGTGGATGATGTCCCTCAAGTGACCTCCCTCACGGAGTGGATGGTCGGGCAAGAAATAATTCCTCTGACTAGTAACGTCACGAGCGCAAACGTGAACGCAAATAATTCTCTAAATAAATATAAAAGAGGAACAATAAAAAATGAACTTGTCTGATTGTCTCCTCTCGGTCGGTTTCACATCAATGGCTCATTGCAACACTTTACTCAGACAATGAATAAAGTCAATCAGCAAAGACATTCCGCCCCAGAACGTATGCAAAGTATTGAGCAAATCAATCAGAAAAGGTATTCCGCCCCAGAAAGTTTGCAAAGTATTCGACGAAACGTTTATAAAAAAAGAAGAAAGTAATGAAAAACATTACTTGACTAATTTCCTCTCTTGTTTTACGATATTTATTCCGTCTGGCGCGAGATAATCCTGATGACCAATTTATATTTCAAAAAAAGAAAAACCCACATTGTCTCATCAGGCCTTGTACCCCTTTCCATCTGCTAACCTCGACTGGAAATTTCCACACTAAAAAAATAATTTGCAGAGGGACATTCCTCTGTGATTTTCTGAACGGGGCTGGCCGCCGCCACTCGTCCACAGCTGGACTTTTCCTTCATGAATAATTATTACCAGCGAGTTGATAGAGGTTGGAGAGAGAAAGAGAGGTTCCTGCATGTGATACAAGAGGAGTGTGAACTAACAGAGACGGACGAGCGTGTGTGTGTGTGTGTGTGAAGACTGGGGAACAAAAAATGTTTTATGTAACAGAAGCATACTTTATCGCCGTGTCCCGCGTTAGAGATGTAGCGCCTGCAATAGACGAAGAAAAGGCCGCATCCGCTCACGTCCACTCTCCAGCCGTCATGTGTAATGCACCGAAACCGCAGCTCCCTATCCACAACCAGGCCCCACAGTGATCTTTTCATGGTTTATCCAGGACGCTTTAAATGCCCTGGTTCGGTCTAATGACAGCACGTCGACCCCTGTATACCACATCGTTCCAACTCGCACTATCCCGTGCATGCCTTTCACCCTCCTACTTATTCTGGCCCCGATTGCTCTAAATCTTTTTCACTCCAACCCTTCCATCTCCAATTTGGTCTCCCCGTTCTCCTTGTTCCCTCCACCTCTGACACATTTATTCTCTTAGTCAACCTTTCCTCGCTCATTATTTCCATACATCCAAACCATTTCAACACACCCTCTTCAGCTGCCTCAATCACTCTTTTTTTATTACCACACCTCTCTCTCTACAGTGGTGTCCAAGATATGTAATCCTCTAAGGAGGTTTGATAAACTAGAACATATGAGCAAAGGTAACAAGACTGGCACAGAGCAGTGTAGTATGTATTCCTCGGAGATGGTTAAGTACTAATGACGAGGGATCTCAATTATCATAAGATCTACAGCAGATTCCAGATTCTTATGAGGGCATGAGTTCCTAGAGAGCGTACAAAGGAAAACTTCCTTTACCAGCATGCCACTAAGGCAAGGCAGCATCAGAGGGGACTGATACACTACCATCACTAAATCTCATCTTTACACACAGTAAAATGGAAAATATGAGAATACCATACATTGTTTTTTTTCCTTTTTTAATGTTGAAGGCTCCAGTCACGAACAAAAGTCCACATCAAGGCCGGACCCTGATTGAAATATAGAGAGACTTAAGATACGGGGGAAAAAAGACAGAGAAATGTTTTGATTTTGCTTTAAGTGAGGACATGAAAGGAACAGAGATGCAACTAGACTCAAAAAGAAGAAATACTGGTGGAAGCCACACACACAGACACACAGAGCTGGAGAATATCCTCTGAGAACATAAACTGGGGAAAATGAAGTTCTGCAACCATTATATAGATCATTATTATGGAGAGTTATGCGAAATCTGCAATGAGGGAGGAGGAACAGGGGTACATTTAGTTGCAAATGCAGGGGAAAGACTACCAAGGAGAGAGAGAGAGAGAGAGATGTGTGTGGTTCAATAAAGATGCCCAAATGCGAGAGAGCTTAGGGGTGAAATATGGGGGAAGATATATACACAAGCATCGTTACAGTCAACCAGCAATTGAAAGGTCCAGAGAGAGTAGGGAATGAGTATCCCAGGATGATAAGAAGGGAGGAACAAATTACTGTGGACGAGACTGGAGAGGCCAACACCATTCCATAAATCCATCAGGAGTACACTGTCAGTCGAAGAGCAGCTAATCAGCATAAGGGATTCAGAGGGAAGACTTGTATGGAATGATGCAAGAATATGAGCAGATCATTAACAAGTTCAGATGGTGTATTAAGAGTGGAAGACTCTCCACCCCCCAAAAACGCCAGACAAATGGAATGTGGTGAAGGACTTTGGAAAGCACACTGAAATTCTTGAAGGAAAAACCACAAATGGACTCCAAAATGCACTTAATCCATTAAAGGCTCGTGGTCCCTCCTCACGAAGTTTCGCCACACGAGCTGAAGAGGAGCGTAGAAACGCTTGACACGCCGTATGGAATGTTGTTCAAGGTATCGTTTGAGGAAGGTAAGTAAAGTCAGGGTCACCTCGACTGAGGAGAGACACACACACATAAGCTTGGAAAGATACAAGTGGCAGACAGTAGATATTTTTACCTTCAGCAAGGAAACTGAGCTAGAAGGAGAGTGGGGTAGCAGCAGCAGCCGTGGATTTAACCACACGGCGAGAGATAAAAGAGGAAGGAAGAATGATCACTACATGTAACTTTTTAATGACAATAGTTTTTGAAAGGGCGTGAGGACATACCTCTCTAGTGCAAAGGTGGGGTATGGGTGGAATGAACCCAGGTGAAGAAACAATAAATGCAGAGAGATTAAGTTTGAATAACAACAGCATGAGAGCAATGAACAGAAAAACAGGTCATGCTGAAATAAGTAGTGACACACACACACACACACACACACGCCATGGTGAAGGAATCACCAAGTCCCAGAATCCTTCACAAACTCTCTCCACCACAGACCAACTCTCAGTTTAAACTCTGCGACAGTATTTCTCAGGTCATTTCTTCTTTTTTTGCAGTATTCTCGTCCCCTCTGAGGACACCTTGCCCAAGCTGTTGTCTCGCGAATAACATTCATTGAAGCCGAAATACGTCATGAGGACAGGTGTCAGGCAGACATATGTCGTGTCCTGGCGTTTTGTCTGACCACATCTGCAAGGGCCGCCTCCCGTGGGAGTCCCGACGCGAACAATATCCCAGCGCCGCATCCCAGCAGAGAGAGTTCCCGGAAGCTGATGGGCTAAGGGGATTTGTATCAACCACCTTTTTTTTTTGAAAGCAAAGTTCACGCAAGATCATAAGTCACGCTTTTTCTTCATAACTTGAAGGGGGAACTTTTTTCTCGGTGCTGTAGAGGAAAGCCGACGCGCAAGTTTCCTAAAGCCGTATATACTAGGGCCCTTTACCTGATATATATACAGGGAGAGACCTAGCACGATTTCCGTACTAGATGAATGATATAGCAAGAGAACGATTACCTGAATTGATAACGTCATTATTACTGTTATGGCCGAAGACGTACTCTCCCTGTGTTGCCATCACCATGTAATGGTTCAGGTCATAATCTCCCTTACTGCCACCATTACATTCTGGTTCAGGTCATAATCTCCCTGTACTGCCATCACCCTGTCCTGGTTCAGGTCATACTCTCCCTGTGTTGCAATCATTACATTCTGGTTCATGTCATAATCTCCCTGTGTTGCCATCATCCTGTCCTGGTTCAGGTCATACTCTCCCTGTGTTGCCATCATCATATTCTCCCTTTCCTTCCTTCACCTGTGTTCTGCCTCTTACACCTCCATCCTCCATGGAGCCCAGCGGGGAACCCGGTCACTGCTGTACATATAACCTGACACTCTCGCCGTTTTACGCGGTGATTGGCTGAGCATCACAGGCATAAAGCTATTACGTCACTAACAATCCCCTCCTCCCCTCCGACTATTGGCTGTCAAATACGATGGCGTCATTGAATATTCTCTGCCCTTGCTATTGGCGGAGAGACGCTTTCCCTCCTGTAATGTGACACAGACAGACGTTCACCCCCTAGCGGCTGGATGTGAAGAGAGTCATGTTATCCAATACACCAAATATATATATATATATATATATATATATATATATATATATATATATATATATATATAT
>JAYMFT010388969.1:0-19860 GCA_038088735.1 Panulirus argus | reverse complement strand
AAGCTTTTTCCCACGTCCGTACTACATCTTTTAGCTTTGAGTTTTATTCCATTTGTCCTGGTAACCGTATTTTCTTGTATTCCGAAAAGTTGTTCATGATTTACGTTCCATGGTACAGTACACAGGTTTCCGGCCATGGGTGGATATATTATGGTACAGTACACAGGTGTCAGGCCCTGGGTGGAAGTTTCATAGTACAGTACACGTGTGTCCGACCATGGATGGATGTACCATGGGACAGTACATAGTTGTCCGGCACTAGGTAGATGTTCATGGTACAATACACAGCTTTCCGGCTCGGGTGTATGTATCACGGTACAGTACACAGGTGTCCAGTCCTGAATGGATGTACCATTGTATAGCATACAGAAATCCAGCCCTGGGTAGATGTACTATGGTACAGTACACAAGTGTCAAGCTTTGGGTGGATGCTCTTTGGTACAATTCACAAGTGTCCGGCCCTGGGTGGATGTACCATGGTACAATGCACATGTGTCCGGCCCAGGGTGGATCTTGCATGGAACAGTACACAGGTGTCAGGTCCTTGGTGGGTATATCATGGTACAGTACACAGTTTTCCTGCCCTGTGTGGATTTTTCATGGTACAGTTCACAGTTGTCCAGCCCTGGGTGTTTGAACCATGGTACAGTGAACAGGTTTCCGGCGTTGGGTGGGTGTACCATGGTACAGTACACAAGTATCCGGCCCTGGTTGGGTCTACCATTATGCAGCACACAGGTATCCGGCCCTGGGTGGATGTTCCATGGTACAGTACACAGGTGTCCGTCTCTGGGTGGATGTTCCATGGTACAGTACACAGGTATCTGGCCCTGGGTTGGTGTATCATGGTACAGTACACAGGTGTCCGGCCCTGGGTGGACGTACCATGGTACAATAAACAAATGTCCTGCCCTGGGTGTATGTACCATGGTAGAGTACACAGGTGTCTGGCCATGGGTGGGTGTACCATGGTACAGTGCAGAGGTTTCCGGCCATGGGTGAATGTACAATGGTACAGCATACAGGTGTCCGGCCCCGTTTGGATGTTCCATGGTACAGTATTCAGGTGTTCGGCCCTTGGTTGGTGTATCATGGTACAGTAAACAGGTGTCCGGCCAAGGGAAAGTGTTCCGTTATGCAGTATACAGATGCTCGGCCTTGGGTGGATGTTCCGTAGTACAGTACATAGATGTCCGGCCATGGGTAGGTGTACCATGGTACAGTACAAAGGTTTCCGGCCATGGGTGGATGAATCATGGTACATTACACAGTTGTCCGGCCCTGGGTGGATGTATCATGGTACACTACATAGGTGTCCTGACCTGGGTGGATAATCCATTGTACGGTACACGGGTGTCCAGCCCTGGGTGGGTGTACCATGTTACAGTACACATGTGTCCGGATCTGGTTGATGTTCCATGGTACAGAAGACAGGTGTCCAACACTGGGTGGATGTAGTATGGTACAGTACACAGGTGTCCGGCTTTTATGAATGTTCTATGGTACAATACATAGGTGTCCGGCATTGGGTGGATGTACCATGTTTAAGTGCACAGGTGTCTGGCCCTGGGTAGGTGTACCACGGTACAGTACATGGGTGTCCATCCCTGGGTGGAGGTACCATGGTACAGTGCACAGGTGTCCGTCCCTTGCTAGAATGCTCCATGGTTGCAATACAGAGGTGTCCGGCCCTAGTTGGATGCATCATGGTACAGTGCACAGTTGTTCGGCTCTGGAAGGGTGTACCATGGTACAGTACACAGGTGTCCGACCCTGGGTGGAAGTACAATGGTACAGTACACAGGTCCATGGATGGCTGTACCATAGTACAGCACACAGGTGTCCGTTCAAAGGAGGGTGTTCCGTTATGCAGTACACAGGTGTCCGGCTCTGGGTACGTTTACCATGGTACAGTACAAAGGTTTTCGGCCATGGGTGGATGTATCATGTTAAAGTACACAGTTGTCCGGCCCTGGATGAGTGTACCATTGTACAGTGTACACCTGTTCGGCCCTGGGTGGATGTATCATGATACAGTACACATATGTCCGGATCTGGTTGATGTTCCATGGTACAGAAGACAGGTGTCCAGCACTGGGTGGATACAACATGGTACAGTACACAGGTGTCCGGCTTTTGATGGATGTTCCATGGTACAGTACATAGGTGTCCGGCATTGGGTGGATGTACCATGGTACAGTATACAGCTGTCCTGCACTGGGTAGACGTACCATGATACAGTACACACGTGTCCCGCCCTTGCTGGATGGTCCATGGTTGCAGTACAGAGGTGTCTGGCCCTGGTTGGGTGTATCATGGTACAGTGCACAGTTGTTCGGTTTTGGGTGGGTGTACCATAGAACAGTTCACAGGCGTCCGGCCTTGGGTGGATGTACCATGGTACAGTGGTACAGTATACAGGTGTCCGGCCCTGGGTGAATGTTCCATGGTAGCAGTAGACAGGTGTCTGTCCCTGGGGTGGTGTATCATGGTACAGTAAACAGATATCCGGCTAAGGGAGGGTTTTCCATGATTCAGTACACAGATGTACGGCCCTGAGTTGATGTTCCATGATACAGTATACAGGTGTGCGGCCATGGGTGGGTTTGCCATGTTACAGTACAAAGGTTTCCGGCCATGGGTGGATGTACCATGATACAATACAAAGGTGTCCGGACCTGGATGAATGTATCATGGTACAGTACACAGTTGTCAGGCCCCTGATGGGCGTACCATTGTATAGTATACACCTGTTCGACCCTGGGTGGATGTACTATATACAGTATACATCCGTCAGGTCCTGGGTGGATGTTCCATGGTACAGTACAAATGTGTCAGGATCTGAGTGGATGTTTCATGGTACAGTACACAGGTGTCCGGCACTGGGTGGCTGTAGCATGATATAGTACACAGGTGTCCTACTTTTGGTGGATGTTCTATGGTACAGTACATAGATGTCCGGCATTGGGTGGATATACCATGGTACACTACACAGGTGTACCTTTTACAGTACATGGATGTCCATCCCTTGGTGGATGTACCATGGGACAATACACAGGTGTCCGGCCCTGGGTGGATGTTCCATGGTAGCAGTACAGAGGTGTCCGGCCCTAGGTGGGTGTATCATGGTAGAGTATACAATTATTCGGCTCTGGGCGGATGTACTATGGTACAGTACATGGGTGTCCGGATAAGTGTGGATAGTCCATGGTACAGTACACAGGTGGCCTTAAGTGGATGTACCATGGTATAGAACATATTTGTCCGGCCCTGGGTGAATGCTACATGTGACAGTAGGCAGGTGTTCGTCCCTGGATGGATATACCATGGTACAGTATATAGGTGTCCGGCCTTAGGTGGGTGTACCATTATACAGTACATGGGTGTCCAGCCCTGGGTGGATGTACCATGGTACAGTACACAAGTGTCCGGCCCTAGGTGGATGTACTATGGTACAATGCACGGGTATCCGGTTCTGCGTGGAATTTCCATGGTACAGAACACATTTGTCTGGCCCTAGGTGGATGCTTCGTGATAAAGTACACAGGTGTTCGGCTTTTGGTGGATGTTCTATGCTGTAGTAAATAGGTGTCTGGCGTTGGGTGGGTTTACCATGGTACAGTACGTGTATGTTCAACCCAGGGTGGATGCATTATGGTAAAGTTCACAGGTGTCCAACCCTGGGTGGATGTACCATTGCGCAGTACATAGATGCTCAGCCCTTGCTGGATGTTTCATGGTTGCAGTACACAGGTGCTCAGCTCTGGTTAGGTATATCATGGTACGGTGTACAGTTGTTCGGCTCTGGGTTGGTGTGCCATGGAACAGTACACAGGTGTTCGGCCCTGGGTAAATGTACCATGGTACAGTATACAGGTGTCCGGGCCTGGGTTGGTGTATAGTGGTACAGTAAATAAATGTCAGACCAAGGGAGGGTTTTCCATGATTCAGTACACAGATGTACGGGCCTGGATGGATATTCCTTGGTACAGTACAAAGGTGTCCAGCCATGGGTGGATTTACCATGATACAATACAAAGGTGTCCGGCCCTGGGTGGATGTGCCATGATACAGTATACATGCGTCCGATACTGGGTGGATGTTCCATGGTACAGTACACATGCGTCAGGATCTGGGTGGATGTTCAATAGTACAGCACACAGGTTTCCGGCACTGGAAGGATGTAGCATGGTACAGTACACGAGTGTCCGGCTTTTGATGGATGTTCTATGGTCCAGTACAGAGATGTCTGGCATTGGATGGATGTACCATGGTACAGTACATACGTGTCCTGCCCCGGATGGGTGTCCCATCGTACAATACATGGATGTCCATCCCTGGGTGGATGTCCCATGGTACAGTACACAGGTGTCCAGCCCTGGGTGGGTGTACCATGGTACAATTCATAGGTGTCCTGCCCTAGGTGAGTGTTCCATGGTAGCAGTATAAAGGTGTCCGGCCCTGGGTGGGTATATCATGATACAGTACAGACATGTTTGGCTCTGGGTGAGTGTAACATGGTACAGTACACAAGTGTCCGGCCCCGGTTGGATGTACTGTGGTACAGTACATGGGTGTCCGGATCAGGGTGGATGTTCCATGGTTCAGTACACAGGTGTCTGGCCCTAGGTGGATGTACCAATGTACAGTACATAAATGTCCGGCCCTGGATGGATGCTCCATGTTACAGTACACAGTTGTCCGGCCCTGGGTGGATGTATCATGGTACATTACATAGGTGTCCTGACCTGGGTGGATAATCCATTGTACGGTACACGGGTGTCCAGCCCTGGGTGGGTGTACCATGGTACAGTACACAAGTGTCCGACCCTGGATGGTTGTACTATGGTAAAGTGCACGGCTGTCCGGCCTAGCGTGGATGTTCCATGCTACGGTACACAGGTATCTGGCTCTGGGTGGATGTGCCATGGTACAATACACATTTGTTCAGCCCTGGGTGGATGCTCCATGGTACAGTACACAGGTGTCCGGCACTGTGTGCGTGTACCATGGTACAGTACGTGGGTGTCCAGCCCTGGATGGAGGTATCATGGTACAGTAATGCACAGGTGTCTAGACCTGGGTGGATGTACCATGATACAGTACACAGGTGTCCAGCCCTGGCTGGATGTTCCATGGTACAGTACATAGGTGTCCGGCATTGGGCGGATGTACCATTGTACAGTACATAGGTGTCCGGCCCCGGATGGGTGTACCATGGTACAGTAAATGGGTGTCCGGCCCTGGGTGGAGGTGCCATTGTGCAGTGCACAGGTGTCCAGACCTGGGTGGGTGTACCATGGTACAGTACACAAGTGTCCGGCCATGGGTGGGAGTATCATGGTACAGTGCACAATAGTTCGGATCTGGGTGGGTGTACCAGGGCACAGTACACAGGTGTGCGACCCTAGGTGGATGTACCATGGTATAGAATACAGATGTCAGGCCCTGGGTGGATGTTCCAAGGTACAGTACACAGGTGTCCGGCCATGGGTGGATGTACCATGATACAATACAAAGGTGTCCGGCCCTGGATGGATGTACCATTGTACGGTATACACCTGTTCGGCCATGGATGCATGTACCATGATACAGTACACATCCGTCTGGTCCTGGGTGGATGTTCCATGGTACGGTACACTTGTGTCAGGATCTGGGTGGATGATCCATAGTACAGTACACAGGTATCCGGCACTGGATGGATGTAGCATGGTACTGTACACAGGTGTCCGGCTTTCGGTGAATGTTCTATGGTACAGTTCACAGCTGTCCGGCATTGGGTGGATGTACCATGGTACAGTACATACATGTCCTGCCCTGGGTAGCTGTACCATTGTACAGTACATGGATGTCCATCCCTGAGTAGATGTACCATGGTACAGTTCACAGGTGTCCAGCCCTGGATGGGTGTACCATGGTACAATTCACAAGTGTCCGGCCCTGGGTGAGTATGTCATGGTACAGTACACACATGTTTGGCTCTAGTTGGGTGTACCATGGCACAGTACACGGGTGTCCGACCCTGGGTAGATGTACTAGGCTACAGTACACGGATGTCCGGATCAGGGTGGATAATCCATGGTACAGTGCACAAGCGTCTGGCTCTAGGTGGATATACCATACCACAGTACATATTTGTCCGGCCCTGGGTGGATTCTCCATGTTACAGTACACAGTTGTTCGGCTTGGAGTGGATGTACCAGGTGGAGGTATCATGGTACAATGCACAGGTGTCCAGACCTGGGTAGTTGTACCATGGTACAGTACACAGGTGTTCAGCCCTGGCTGGATGTTCTGTGGTACAGTACATAGGTGTCTGGTATTGGGTGGATGTTCTGTGGTACAGTACATAGGTGTCTGGTATTGGGTGGATGTTCCATGGTACAATTCATAGGTGTCCGGCCCTAGGTGGGTGTAGCGTGGTACAGTACATGGATGTCCAGCCCTGGGTGTAGGTACCACGGTACAGTGTACAGGTGTCCGGCCCTGGGTGGGTGTGCGATGGTACAGTACACAGGTGTCTAGCCCTGGCTGGGCTGGTTGTTCCATGGTTGCAGTACACAGGTGTCCTGCCCTGGGTGGGTGTATCATAGTACAATGCACAGTTACTCGGCTCCGGGTGGGTGTACCATGGTACAGTACACAGGTGTGCGGCCCTAGGTGGATATAACATGGTACAGTATTCAGGTGTCCGGATAAGTGTGGTTGTTCCATGGTAGCAGTATAGAGATGTCCGTCCCTGGGTTGGTGTATCATGGTACAGTACACAGATGTTCGGCTCTGGATGGGTGTACCACGGTCAAGCACACAGATGTACGGCCATAGGTGGATGTACTATAGTACAGTACACGGGTGTTCGGATAAGGGTGGATGTTCCATGGTACAGTACACAGGTGTCTGGCCCTAGATGGATGTATCATGGCAGAGTACATATTTGTCCGGCCTTGGGTGGATGCTCCATGTGACAGTACACAAGGTGTCCGGCCCTGGGTGGATGAACCATGGTACAGTACATAGGTGTCCGGCCCTGAGTAGGTGTACCATTATACAGTACACGGGTGTCCAGCCATGATTGGATGTACCATGATACAGCACACATCCGTCCGGTCCTGTGTGGGTGTTCCATGGTACAGTACACATGCGTCAGGATCTGGATGGATGTTCTATTATACAGTACACAGGTGTCTGGCACTGGGTGGATGTAACATGGTATAGTACACAGGTGTTCGGGTTTTGGTGGATGTTCTGTGGTACAGTACATAGGTGTCTGGCAGTGAGTAGATGTACCATGGTACAGTACATACGTGTTCTGCCCTGGGTAGGTGTTACATTGTACGGTATATGGATGTCCATCCGTGGGTGGATGTACCATGGTACTGTACACAGATGTCCAGCCCTGGGTGGGTTTACCATGGTACAATTCACAGGTGTCCGGCCCTGGGTGGATCTTCCATGGTAGCAGTACAGAGGTGTCCAGCCCTAGTAGGTGTTTCAAGGTAGAGTACACAGTTGTTGAGCTATGGGTGGGTGTACCATGGTACAGTACACAGGTGTCTGGCCCTGGGTGGATGTACCATGGTACAGTATATATTTGTCCGGCCCTGGGTGGATGCTCCATTTACAGTGCACAATTGTCCGACTCTTGGTGGATGTACCATGGTACAGTACATAGGTGTCCGGCCCTGGGTGGGTGTATCATTATACAGTACGCTGGTGTCCAGCCCTGGGTGGATGTTCCATGGAACAGTACACAAGTGTCCGGCCCTGGGTGGATGTAAAATGGCACAGTGCACAGGTATCCGGCCCTGCGTGGATGTTTCATGGTCCAGTACACAGGTGTCTGTCCCCAGGTGGATGTACCATGGTACAGTACACATTTGTCCGGCCCTGGGTGGATGCTCCGTGGTACAGTACACAAGTGTCCGGCTTTTGGTGGATGTTCTGTTGTACAATACATAGGTGTCCGGCATTTGGTGGATGTACCTTGGTAGAGTACATAGGTGTTCGGCCCTTGTTGGGTGTACCATTGTACAGTACATGGGTGTCCAGCCCTAGGTGTATGTACCATGGTACAGTGTACAGGTGCCCAACCCTGGTTGGGTGTACCATGGTACAGTACACAGGTGTCTGGCCCTTGCTTGATGTTCCATTGTTGCAGTACACAGGTGTTCGGCCCTAGTTAGGTGTATCACGGTACGGTGCACAGTTGTTTGGCTCTGGGTGGGTGTACCATGATACAGTGCACTGGTGTCCGGCCCTGGTGGATGTACCATAGTACAGTATACGGGTGTCTTGCCGTGGGTGGATGTTCCATGGTAACAGTACTCAGGTGTCCGGCCCTGGGTTGGTGTATCATGGTACAGTAAACAAATGTCTGGCCAAGGGAGGGTTTCCCATAATTCAGTACACAGATGTACGGCCCTGGGTGGATGTTCCATGATACAGTACACAGGTATCCGGCCATGGTTGGGTTTACCATGGTACAGTACAAAGGATTCCGGCCATGGGTAGATGTATCATGATACAGAACTAAAGTGTCCGGACCTAGATGGATATATCATGGTACAGTACACAGTTGTCTGGCCCTGGATGGGTGTACCATTGTACAGTATACACCTGTTCGGCTCTGGGTGGATGCACCATGATACAGTACACATGCGTCCGGTCTTGGGTGGATGCTTCATGGTACAGTACATTTGTCAGGATCTGGGTGGATGTTCCATGGTACAGTACACAGGTGTCCGGCACTGGGTGGCTGTAGCTGGTGTCCGGCTTTTGGTGGATGTTCTGTGGTATAGTATATAGGTGTCCGGTATTGGGTGGATGTACCATGATACAGTGCATAAGTGTCCTGCTTTGGGTGGATGTACATTACATGAATGTCCATCCCTGGGTGGATGTACCATGGTACAATACACAGGTATCCAGCTCTGGATGGATGTTCCATGGTACAGTACACGAGTGTCCTGATCGGGTGGATGTTCCATGGTACAGTACATATTTGTCCGGCCGTGAGTGGATGCTCCATGTTACAGTACATAGGTTTCCGGCCCTGGGTGGATGAACCCTGGTACAGTACATAGGTGTCCGGCTCTCGGTGGGTGTACTATTTTACAGTACACGGGTGTCCAGCCCTGGTCGGATGTACCATGGTATAGTACACCGGTGTCCAGCCCTGGGTGGAAGTACCATGGTACAGTATACAAGTGTCCGGCCCTGGGTGGATATATTATGGCACAGTGCATGGGTGTCCGGCCCTGCGTGGATGTTCCATGGAACAGTATACAGGTTTCTGGCCCTCGGTGGATGTACCATGATACAGTACACATTTGTCCGGCCCTGGGTGGATGTTCCATAATACAGTACACAGGTGTCCTACTTTTGGTAGATGTTCTATGGTACAGTACATAGGTGTCCGGCATTGGGTGGATGTACCATGGTACAGTACATGGGTGTCCAGCCCTGGGTGGGTATGCCATGGTACAGTGCACAGGTGTCCGGCCGTGGGTGGACAGTATACGCTTGTTCGTCCCTGGATAGATGTGCCATGATACTTTTTCTTTTTATGTCGAAGGCTCCAGTCACGAACAAAAGTCCCCATCAAAGCCGGGTCTTGACTGAAATATAAAGAGAATTAGGAAACGGATAAAGAAAAGAAGGGAAAGTATTTATAAATTTTTGAAAAAGTGAAAGACCTTTCTTTTGAAATGTGCATGGTTATAGTTACTGGGGAAGACATGAAAAGGGTCCAGGGTAGATGCTCCATGGTACAATGCACAGATCTGGGTGGATGTTCCATTGTACAGTACACAGATGTCCGGCATTGGATGGATTTAGCATGGTACAGTGTCCGGCTTTTCGTGGATGTTCTATGGCACAGTATATAGGTGTCCGGCATTAAGTAGATGTACCATGATACAGTACATAGGGATCCGGCCATGGGTGGGTGTACCATTGTACATTACATGGGTGTCCAACCCTGGATGGGTGCACCATGGTACAATACACAGGTGTCCGGCCCTGGGTGGATGTTTCATGGTAGCAGTACAGAGGTGTCCGGCCTTGGGTAGGTGTATCATGGTGCAGTAAACCGTTGTTAGGCTCTGGTTGGGTATACCATGGTACAATACACAAGTTCTAGCCCTGGATGGATGTACCATGGTACAGCACACAAATGTCCGGCCCTGGGTGGATATACTATGGTAGAGCACACGGGTGTCCGGATCTGGGTGGATGTTCCATGTTACAGTAAACAGGTGTCCGGCCCTGGGTAGATGTGCTATGGTACAGTACATAGGTTTCCGGCCCTGGGTGAGTGTACCATTGTACAGTACACGGGTGTCCAGTCCTGGGTGGATGCGCCATGGTACAGTGCACAGGTGTCCAGCCCTGGATGGATGTACCATGATACAGTACATAAGTGCTGGGCCCTGGGTGGATGTTTTATGGTACAGTGCACGGGTGACCGGCCCTGCGTGGATATTCCATGGTACAGTACACAGGTGTCTGGCCTTAGGTGGATGTACCGTAGTACAGTACACAATTGTCCGGCCCTGGTTGGAAGCTTCATGGTACAGTACACAGGTGTCCGGCCTTGGGTGTATGTACCATGGTACAGTACATTGGTGTCTGGCCTTGGGGGGTGTACCATGATACATTACACGGTATTCAGCTCTGGATGGATGAGCACAGGTGTCCGGCCCTGCGTGGATGTTCCATGGTAGCGGTACACAGGTGTCCGGCCATGGGTTGATGTATCATGGCACAATACACAGTTGCCAGGCCCTGTGTGGATGTACCATGGTCCACTACACAGGTTTCCAGCCCTGAGTGGATGTACCATTGTACAGTGCACAGGAGTCCAGCCCTGGCTGGATGTACTATGGTACAGTACACAAGTTTCAAGCCTTAGGTAGATGTTCTATGGTACAGTAAACAGGAGTCCGGCCCAGGGTGGATCTACCATGGTACAGTACAAGCGTGTTCAGCCCTGGATGGATCTTCCACGGAACGGTACACAGGTGTGCGGCCCTGGGCGGGTGTATCATGATACAGTATATAGTTTTCCAGCCCTGTGTGGATGTTCCATGGTACAGTACACAGGTTTCCGACTCTGGATGGGAGTACCATGGCACAAAACACTAGTATCCGTCCTTGGGTGGGTGTACCATGGTACAACACACAGGTATCCGTCCCTGCGTGGATGTTCCATGGTACAGTACACAGGTGTCCGTCCCTGGGTGGATGTTCCATGGCACAGGACACAGGTGTCCGGCCCTGGATTGGTGTATCATGGTACAGTACGCAGGTGTCCGGCCCTGGGTGGATGTACCATGATACAGTACACAGGTGTCCAGCCATGGGTGGGTGTACCATGGTACAGTACAGAGGTTTCCGGCCATGCGTGGATGTACCATGGCCCAGCACACAGGTATCCGGCCCTGGGTGGATGTTCCATTGTACAGTACACAGGTGTCCGTCCCCGGGTGGATGTTCCATGGTACAGTACACAGATATTCGGCCCTAGTGTGGTTTATCATAGTACAGCCAAGGGAGACTGTTCCATGATGCAGTACACAGATGTCCGGCCCTGGGTGGCTGTTCCATGGTACAGTACACAGGTGTTCAGCCATGGATGGGTGTACCATGGTACAGTGCAGAGGTTTCCGTCCGTGGGTGGATGTTTCATGGTACAATACACAGGTGCCCGGCCTAGGGTGGATGTATCATGGTACAGTACACAGTTGTCCAGCCTTGGTTGGATGTACCATTGTACAGTATATACCTGCTCGGCCTTTGTGGGTGTATTATGATACAGTACACACGTGTCCAGTCCTGAATGGATGATCCATGCTACAGTACACATGTGTCCGGATCTGGATGGATGTTCCATGGTACAGTAAACATGTGTTCGGCACTGGATGGATGTAGCATGGTACAGTAAAAAGGTGTCCGGCGTTTAGTGGATGTTCGATGGTACACTATATAGATGTCCGGCATTGGGTGGATGTACTATGGTTCAGTACATACATGTCCTGCCCTGAGTGGGTGTACCATTGTCCAGTACATGAGTGTCCAGCCCTGGGTGGATGTACCATGATATAGTACATAGGTGTCCGGCAATGGATGGGTGTACCACTGTACAGTACACGGGTGTCCAGCCCTGGATAGATGTACCATGATACAGTACACAGGTGTCCAGTCCTGGATGGATGTACTATGGTACAGTACACAGGTTTCCGGCACTGGGTGGATGATTCATGGTAGCAATACACAGGTGTCCGGCCCTTGGTGGGTGTACCATGGTATAGTACACAGTTGTTCAGCTCTGGGAGGGTGTACCATGGTACAGTACATAGGTGTCCAGCCCTGGGTTGATGTACCGTGGTACAGTGTATAGGTGTCCAGCCCTTGGTGGATGTATTGTTGTACTTTACATAGGTGTCTGGCCCTGTGTGATGTTTCATGGTGCAGTACACAGGTGTTTGGTCCTTTGTGGATATACCATGGTGAAGTACACATTTGTTCGGCCCTCGGTGGATGCCCCATGGTACGGTACACAGGTGTCAGGCCCTGGGTGGATGTACCATGGTACAGTACATAGGTGTCCGGCCCTTGGTTGATGTACCATTGTACAGTACACGAGTGTCCGTCCCTGGATAGATGTACCATGATACGGTACACAGGTATCCAACCCTGGGTGGATGTACCATGGTACAGCACACAGATGTCCGTATCTGGGGGATGTTCCATGGTAGGAGTACACAGGTTTCCGGCCATGAGTGGGTGTATCTTGGTACAGTACACAGTTGTTGGGCTCTGGGTGGGTGTACCATGGTACAGTACACAAGTGTCCAGCCCTAGGTGGATGTACCATGGTACAGTACAAAGGTGTCCAGCCCTGGATGGATGTACCATGGTACAGCACACAGGTGTCAGTCCCTGGGTGGATATTCCATGGTAGAAGTACACAGTTTTCCGGCCATGGGTGGATGTATCTTGGTACAGTACACAGTTGTTCTGCTCTGGGTTGGTGTACCATGGTACAGTACATAAGTGTCCGGCCCTGGGTGGATATACTATGGTACAGTACATGGGTGTCTGGCCCTAGGTGGATATACCATGGTGCAGCAGGCATTTGTCCGGCCCTCGGTGGATGCCCCATGGCACGGTACACAGTTGTCTGGCTCTTGGTGGATGTACCATGGTATAGTACACAGGGGTCTGGCTCTGGTTCGATATACCATGGTACAGCACACAGATGTCCGGCCCTGGGTAGATGTACCGTGGATAGTACACAGGTGTCCAGCCCTGGATGGATGTACCATGGTACTGCACACAGGTGTCCGGCCCTGGGTCGATGTTCCTTGGTAGGAGTACACAGGTTTTACGGCCATGGGTGGGTGTATCTTGGTACAGTACACAGTTGTTCGGCTTTGGGTAGGTGTACCATGATACAGTACACAAGTGTCCGGCCCTGGGTGGATGTACTGTGGTACAGTACATGGGTGTCTGGCCCTAGGTGGATATACCATGGTGCAGTACGCATTTGTCCGCCCCTGGGTGGATGTACACCATGGTTCAGTACTCAGGTGTCCATATGGTAGGAATGTAGGGAGAAATTATTCCATTAATCTGTTTAGCCAACCTGTATGTGGGTGTTATAACCTGGGAAATTATGAGGAGAAATGGACTGCCGGTTTGATATACCTTCACAGTGATATATGCGTAACCCGGGCTGCATTGTCCTGTAAAGAGAGAAATGTTAATCAGCTCCAGCATAAGTAGCTGAAATAAAATTCATCACCTTTTCAACAGCCTCGGTAAGATCGGGATTCATGTGGCAAAATTTGGTACTGTCATTCAGGATGTAGTTTAACTTGTTAGTAATGTTATCTATTTAGAAGAAAATAGAAACTGAACTTAACTACTCTTTTATCACCAAATCCTTTGCGTTGTACAGTTCTTGTGCAGCTTGTCATAGTTCTGAGGTAAGTAAAGAACCTTAACTATAACTACAACGCTTTGTGTTCTCCGATCATAGTTGTTCTATTAAGTCTGGGATCTTGTCTTGTTTGGCATGGTTGATCAAAGAATGATATAACAATTCTATCCCCACCTTCTTGTCAGTCTTATCAAACCTAGGCTGCACATGGCAGTTTAATCTATGATTGACTACCTGTCTTAGTTCGTAAGTTGTAGCTCAACAGGTTCAGGTAAGCGTCATTGTCACAGGTAAGCGTCATTGTCAGAGTTGCTAGGCCTCCATACAGTCTGTTGTTTCTTGATGGTGCGTGCTTTTATTGAATTATCTACTGTTGTACACAGTTGGTCAAGACGCTGTTCAGTATCATCACACATATCATTAATTTCACTGTTTATTAGCCTATTTCGTTACTGCAGTAGTTCTTTTTCGTATGCATTTTAAGCTGTATCTGTTGATGTTAATTTTCGTGCAAGCAAGCAGAATATTTTCTGTAATACATTAGTAACGACCAAAGCACATTTAACATTCACTAGTTTTTTTTATTTTTCTCACCACACGTTTAGCTTTATCAGATAAAGTGTGGGTTAAATGTCCTATATTAATTTTCACTTTATTCTTTGTATACGTGAGACGTTTAAGGGCACACGAACACTGCCCATCATAAATCAAATTAATTCAGAGCAATATAGGAATGAGTAATATCTTGAAGTGTTACAGATGAAAACGGTAAGATGATATATTGATCCAACTACGTATTCCCTGCGTGTCATAGAAGGTGACTAAGGGGGCAGAAGTGTGGGGCTGAACTCCTTCCCCTTTCTTGTACGTATTTCATCTTCTATAAAAGATGAAACAGAAGATGGAGCCAAGCGAGGGCTGCTAATCTTTGTTGAAGGTTCAGGCTAGGGTGTCTTAATGCGAAAAGAAGAGAGATAGGTAGAATATTTGAGGAAAGAAACCTGGACGTTCTTGCTTCAAGTGAATTAAGCTCGATGGCAATGAGAAACAATGATTTGGGAAAATCTTAAGAGTAAAGTCAGAGGTTACTGTGAGGGCAAAAGCTAAGAAAGGGGTAGCACTACTGCTTAAGCAGGAGTTGTGGGAATCTGTGAAAGAATGTAGGGAAGTGAGCTCCACACAGATGTGGGTAAAAATTAAGATGAAGAAAGGCAAGTGTTTTGCGATCAACTGAATGAATATGTCAGGAGTTTGATGCAAGAAACCGAGTATTAGTGATAAGTCATTCTACGGGAAAGTGAGTAATGTGGCAATTGACGATATAACTAAGGGGCATGGGGTTTTCAGCAAAGTGAATGAAAATGGTGAACAGCTTGTGGAGTTGTGTGCTGAAAAAGTACTGGTGACTAGGAATACCTGGTTAAAAAGAGGAACATACGGTAAGTATATGAGGGTGAGTTGAAAAGATGGTATACAAGGATTATTGGATAACATAGTAAATGAGAGGAGTGCAAAAGAGAGATGCTTAGATATGAATGAACTGAGAGGGGCAGCTGGTGAGATGTCTGATCATTATTACCTTGTGGAGCTAAGGGTGAAGATTTGTAAAAGTTTTTGGATAAGAGGAAATTATATGGGTTAAAAGATAAATGGTGAAAGTAAGGTATCTAGGGATGCACTGCTGGCATGTGAGAGATAAGTATGTGGCAGGGAGAAAATGGGAGGTGGGTAGGTGGGAAATGGTAGTGAGTGGTGGAATAATGAAGTAAAGCTGACAGTGAGAGAGAAAAGTGTATGGGTAATACTTACAGGGAGGCTGTGGGTGAGAGAGATGTAAAGAAGGTTATGTAACAAGGAGAGGACATTGCAATGTACGGGGAATAAGTAGAAGACTTATGACTCTCAAATGACAGCGTTATAAGTGGGTGAAGGCAGGGGTGCGAGTGATTGGGAGATGTACTAAAGAAAGAGGAAGAAGGGTCTGAAAAAGACGGCAAATGAGAGTTGGGATGAGCAGGTATCAACAAACTTTACGGAGAATGAGTTTTAAACGGGGGTTAACAGTGAGAGAAAAACGAGAACAAATTGGTACATCGGTGAAGGGGACAAGCGCTGATGAGTGAAGAGGATATGGAGTGTGAACTTTGAAGAAATGATTTATGTGTTTGATAATAGCGTGGCAGAAGTAGGGTAAACGTTTGGTTGGGTTGGGGGGGGTGGGGTAAGCGAAGTGAGAAGAGTCTTGGCAAGTGATTTAGTGAAAAAGAGGAGGTGGCGATAGCCTTGTGTAAGATAAAATGTGACAAGGTGGCAGGAGTAGATGGTAATGTAAATATTTTTTTTTTTTCAGAAAGGAGGTGACTATGTTGTTGGCTGGTTACTTAAAATTTTCAATGTATTTATGGCTCAAGGGAGGTCTCAGGATTGGCAGAACGCACGTATAATACCACTGTATAAAAGGCAAAGGGAACAAAGGTGTGTTAAAATTACAGAGATATAAGTTTACTGAGCATACCTGGTAAGTTATATGGAAGTGGTGATTGAGGGGGCGGTGGCATGCACAAAGTATGAGTAGGAAGGAACAATGTGGTGTCATTGGTGACAAAGGATGTGAGGTTCAGGGATATGAGAAAGAGAGAAACACGATTTTTTATGTGCCATTTAAGAATCTGGAGAAAGCATATGATAAAGTTGATAGAGATGCCTTATGGAAAGTGTTATGACTACATGGTGTGGGAGGAAGGCGATTGAGTGAGTGAGCAGATTTTCTCATGAAAGTAAGGTGTGTGTGTAAGTATAGAGGAAGGTGAGTTGTTCAAGGTGAAGGTGGGTCTGTGGCAGCGGTGTGTGATGTAACTTGGAATTTGTTTGAAGTATATTGGTCACCGTTTCCTATGGTGCACCACAAATGTAATCTTGGCTTTAATCATTGTTATTTATTGATATATATTACATTATTGTCTACATACATATGATTGCAATTTTTTTCAAAGTATATGATGGCATATATTTTGTATTTTTGAGAATGAAAGAAAAATATCCATTTTCCATGTATTGAGATTTTGTAGTTACACTGATATGTTGGAGTCTAGAAAATATGACGTATGTGTTTTCTCTGGACCTTTCCAATGTTTTTGAAGATTTGCCACGAAAGTTGAAGCAGAAACAACATTTTGGTGCCCAAATCTGGGAGTCAGGAAGATGTTAAGGACTTCTTGCGATTATTTAGTGGCTAACAGACAGTAAGATTGGAGAAATTACAGAAGTAAAGAGCCGCCGCCAGGGGCTGGGTCACAAGACAATCCACCCAACAAAAGAACTTATAAGGGAAGACCGATATCAGTGCAATTTAGTTGAAAAGTACCGTTGAAAACTTTGATCACCGCCTGTCAACTTTAGATGAAGTGCAGTCAGAATTAAAAGTAAAGTTAGAGAATGAAGACCTTGATGAAGACTTAGCAGATGAGTTTAGGACTAAATTTCTTGTATAACGGATCAAGGCTTTTAAAAACTCCAAGAACTGAGATGTAGTGAAGATGATGGTGCTGCTAGTGTGATTGGTACTAATGGATCTTCAGTTGCACAAGTAAGGTTGCCAAAGTTAGAACTTCCGAAATTTAAAGAAGTTAAAGAATGACAGTCTTTTTGGGATCAATTCAGCTCTCATGTTGATGATGCAGACATTCCTCTGATAAGCAAATTTAGTTATTTAACTTTATTGTTGGAAGGAGAAGCTAAATCGGTCATCTCAGGTTTTTCTCACACAAGTGCCAATTATAAGACTACATGTGATCTACTGAAGGAGAGATTTGGAAGGCCTGAGAGAATAATATTTGCTCATGTTCAAGCTCTTTTACGTGGCAAGGTTCCTGTGAAAGCAAAAAGTTCTAAGTATGTGACCGAACTCTGGAATCTACGTGACGAGCTATTGACAAACATCAGAAGTTCAGAAGAATTATGTGTGTCCGGTAAGCAGTGTGAAGTCTTCTTAACGTCAATCATCCTATCCCGACTTCCGAATGAAATACGATTGGAGTGGGCTCGGCAAGTTGCAGGTCATGAAAGTGACTTAGAATGGCTGCTGAAGTTCTTGCAAGAAGAAGTTGAGAACATTGAACTTTCGGAAACTTTCAATGACGTTACTTCAGGGAAATTTGAAAAGTCATAGTGTATCTAAAGAAAGAAAGAATTGGCATCGACGGGCTCAAGGGAGGAAGTATCTTCTGCTTCAGTTCTTCACATATCATTTGAAGTTGAATGGCTAACTTGTGGTTTTTGTAGTAAGAGACATAAATCGGAAAAATGTTTTGAAATACTGAAATTAAGTGGAAAAGAGCGTGATGATAGAATTAAGTCTGCTAGATTGTGCTTGAAATGCTTAATTTAATGAGCTGTTCTTAGGTGTTCTCCTCTGTCTTGGGGCTCACCTTTAACATTCAGTACAGAGAAACCAATACGGTCCTCTTATTACTAATCGAATCTTCTGCTGGGGTGTGCACACAATGGGTATGGTTTACAAAACTTTAATTTACAGCCATTGACAATACTCGTCAGAAAATTACTCCAAACAGAAACACCTTACCCTAACTGCTCACACAAGATAATTACATACAGTAAAGAGATTAACCTCGAACAGAAACACTTTACCCTAACTGCTCATAGAAGATATTTACATACTGTAAAGATGTTAACTCCAAATAGAAACAATTTTCCCTGTTCACAAAAGCTATTAATATACAATAAGGAAATTTGCTCCAAATAGAAGCGCTTTTCACAAACTGCTTACAAATATATTTACATACAGTACATGGGTCAATACTACCAACATGTACTTATCAAAGCACTACCTGAATTTTCTCCCAACACAGCACCTATCAGGCCTCTCCCCACTCGGCTTACACCACCCACAATCTGGTTACCATACGAGACTGTCTCGTTACTTGGTCCACTCAGGGTACCTCTCATGAACAAGGCATGCTACCACCTCCCCCATACGGAGTTGTAACACCATGCACTTAGCTGCACCAGGGGCGGTAGTCCTGCTGTCCAGCCAACAATGGGTTGTTTTCCCGCACCCACCTGGCGCCGTGGACATACACCAATCTCCAGCCCTTCCGTACCAACGGGCACCCACTGACGTTGATAGTCAATATGGCATGTAGCACAGGCCAGTTGAACTGAGAGGGTGATACGGAAGGCTCGCCACAGCGCCTTATTACCAAGCCAACTCACTCGCCAGAAGTCTCCTCCCCCTCGCGGCTCCTCTCAGAAACTCATGCAAACCCGATTTCCGTAACTTACAGACTTCCCTACTTTATTATCAGCACAACTAATATCCTTTCTTGCATCACCCAGTTAACGCCGACAGCCTTGACATACTGCAAACCCGGCAGAGTCCCGTTCTTGCGAACACAACACCGATTATTATCCTATTGAAGTCGCCTTTAGTGAACAATGCTTCCAATAATCAAACATGTACTATTTCACTGACAGAAAGGTTGTTGGAGCCAATGGTGTCCTCCTTGAAGTTAAACTTATATTTGACACTGCGTCTGACAGAACATATGTAAGTAGTACTCTTGCTAAAAAGATAAACCTAATTTGATTTCTATTCAGCCCATTTCATATTCAGCATTTGGAGGTAATAATTCAAATGAGTGGACAAAGTAACATTTATGATTTGAAAGTACTTGATTATAATATTTCATCACATTCATTGACAGCTGTTGAAATTCCTAAGATCTATCAACCTTTAAATAGACCAACTGTCTCATTTCAAGAGACAGGTCTTTCACTTCCTCAAAAATTCGTAAATATTTTCCTTGTCTTTTTTTCCGCTTCTTAATTCTCTCTATATTTCAATTAGGGCCCGGCCTTGATGTGGACTTTAGTCTGTGACTGGAGCCTTCAACATA
>JAYMFT010388948.1:0-19861 GCA_038088735.1 Panulirus argus | reverse complement strand
TATATATATATATATATATATATATATATATATATATATATATATATATATATAATGACCGCATATGAGGGTACCCGCTAATTTTAGAAATGGGATTAGCTAGGAGCTCACCTGACCTCAGGACAGGGTGCATTGTGGCTGCATGAGTTAGTCGAGCTGGAATGCCTAATAGTTCAGTTTTGAGTTGGCAGCTGCAGTTATTCTCCCATATTTACCATATCCATTACTTTAGAACTGTAGCACAGACTGGAGCAATATTTATAAAATAAGTGATGCTGACACATGTCTCCAACCAGCTTCTAGTAGAGCAGTGATGAACCAGGATTTAGGCATTTAGGACAGATTTCTTTGGTTTGACTTTTAAAAGCAGTTGTTGAAATAGATGAATGAATTGATTAAAGATGATCAGCTCTTATTATTACAGATATCAATCTTATGTATATAGAGCCTTTTTGCCATGAAACTGATATCTGTGGTAGGAAGCTTATGATATATCTAAATCGTTGTAATAAGAATCATACAGTAACACATGAAACCTTAATGCCAGGTCTCCTGTCAAGCTCATGTCTGCTGTAATAGGGTACTGATGAATCATGCCCTGTACAGGTATGGGGTCTTGTCTAAAGTAAAAGCTGGTAGTTGGAGTTGATATGTTTGGACATTAGTTTAAAATCGCAGTGCAGTATTTTTGATGGAATGTTATTTTGTTTGATAATGGATAGTTCAGACTTTCCTGTTTTATGATTAATTGCTTTTCAATTTGTTGGCTCCTTTATTTTATGCCTATCCTTTGTTTTATGTCCATGTTCCTTTTTATGGATGAAAATCAGTCATGCATGGATCAGCTTGTATGCACCACCCAGATAGTAAACTGTCAAATAGAAGTGATCTAACTGACACTTCCTCTGGTACAAATTGCTCTGTTCTAGTGATTATTCACACATTTTGCATATCATTAGGTTCCTCTGCTGACTGATACACATAACCAACTTGAAAATACACCTTTCCATTAATAGCAGTTATTCAATGTGGCAGTTATAGAAACCAAATTTCCAAGACTTTGGTTACACAGAAAAAATACAATGCTTTAACAGGATAACAACTCGTATGAACGTATAATTACCACGTGGTGCAGTGCATGGAAGAACTTCTACACCTATGGGTTCTCATCACTTAAACTTTCTCCAACAACATACAGCTTTTGATACTTCTTTATATTGTCAGTATTGATAATTCTGTTACTTAGCTAATTCCATTCATCACTAATTTGATGCCTTAAATGTACTTCTTTCTCTCTTTTTTAACATTTTTCTTGCTTAGTTTCATGATATGGCATCTTATTGCCCTATCTTTGTATCTTACAGAGAACTGTCCACTGTCAGCATTGTCCATTTGGTTTAGGAGCACGAAGGTTGTGATCACGTCTCCTATTACTCCTTTCTTTTCCATTGTGGGCAACTTTCCATCCTTACCCTGTAACTTAGTCCTCTTACATCAGGTACCATTTTTTTTTAACCATCCTCTGAATCTTCTCTGTTGATTCTTTGTCCTTCTTTAAGCACTCCAGTTTTGGTCTAATGTATGCCATGATCATCTTGCAGAGTGTTTCCTGATCCATGTACTTCAATACACTTTCATTATTTGCCAGCAGGCAATTCATCCTCAGATGGTATTTTGATGACAGGTTAGGTACAGTGTTGACTCAAAGTGCAGTCTTACACACTGATTCCTGTAGCCTGTTTCTTTCTAGATTACATTCATATCATAGTCTTTTTCACTGAATTTTGGCCTCATTCCTTTGCATTTATTTGAGTTTAATTTTGTCAACCATGTTTCAGTTCAGCTTTGGAACTTGTCTAAGTCTCTCAGTAAACTAATGCAGTCCTTTACTTCCTCATGACTTTTGCATCATCTGCAAACATATTCATGTCTGGGACTAGTCCACTGGCAAATCAAATACATAGAATATGAAAAGTGCTTGTCTCAGGACTGAACCTTAAAGTATGCCACTGATGACCCCAATCCATTTTGAGAAAGGTTCTAAGACTTGCATCTTCTGTTTCCATGCATGAAGATACTAAATTACCATCAAAGGAGTTTCCTTCTTATGCCAGCTTGAAAAGCCTTGTTCACCATTTTTCTGTGGGGTACAGTGTAAGATGCCTTAAGAGAGCACAGGAATACACATTACACTACTGTATTTCTTTTGTCTGAAACAGAGCTTCGTTCACTATTATATTTCTCTTGTCTAAAATAGAGCCTACTGTTTTGTAGAAGTCTGTGTAATATGCTATGCATGACTTTCTTTTCCTACTCCCATGTTGTCTCTCCTTTGCAAGTACTCATCCATTTGCTTTCTTGTTATCTTTAACATTATTTAACACACCATACTCATCCGATCTGGAATTCAGTGCAGTTCTTAATCTTCTTTCTTAAAAATAGCCAATACTTTTGACCTTTCCTCTTCTTTGGCACAACGTCCTCCTTCAGCAATTTTTTAAACAATATCCCAAGAAGCCTGCTAAAGTGTTAGTGCTCATTCCTGTAGGATATACAGAGAGGCTTTTATGAAGGTCATGCTCCTTATGTAAGTCTAGCATCTCTTTATTTAATTTCTATCAGTTTCAATGCTTTCCAGGCCTTTTCCTCATCACGTCTTGTTGATGTTAGATGCATAGTGTCTTCCATTGTGAATGCACTTTTGAACTTATTATTTAGTTCCTTGCATGTCTTTCTGTTGACCTCTGGAGCACCTTTCTCAGAATCCTATAGCTTAAATAGCTGCTTTTTAATGAACAGTTTACTCATGAATTTTTGGTAAAGCTTTGGATTTTCCTCAGCTTTGTCCAACATGTTCTTTTCAGTTACTGTGCTTCTCCCACCTTATCTTATTACACCCAATCCTTACCCTCTTATGACATTTAAATGCTGTTCAGCTTATGTGCTGTGTAAACCTCCATAGTACATCGTTATGCTGTTTTGCTTTTTGACATCTTTTATTGAACCTTATATCTCTCTTTAAACCTTCCCTTATTAGTTGCTGATAAAGATACCCATGTTCTATCTCCACTGTATATTTTGCAGAGTAATCCATAACAATTGTCTGTGGTTTGCTATACAACCTCATTTCTTACTATATGTTGTCAGAGAAATTGTTCATCTTTGTAAAGCTTCAACAGTTACATCTTTGAACTTGGTTTTCACTGCAGTTGCATCTCTATGTCCTTATTAACCATGTATTCAAACTCAAGCATTACATAATCACTTTTATGAATAGGTGTTTTTATCTGAAACTTTCAGTTTCTATGCAGCTCTATGTAATGATAAGATCTACTAATGAGGATGTATCAACCCATCCAATTCTCATGTGCTTAGTGACATGCAAACACAAGAAATTTTCCTGTATGTGCTCCAAGAACTAGTCTATATGAGAATCTAAATTCTGCCATCTGCTTCTTTGCTGAAAATTGCCATTATCACATCTTTCCCGTCCTTAACCCTTTCACAGCAACATTTCCAGTATCCAAGCTAGATTCTGCATGCAGGACAGTCTCAAATGTTCTTATAAAGTATCTCCATAGTTTGTTATCAATTATATAAATGAAATGTTATACAACTCAGCTTGTTGAGACATTGTTTACATGTGCTACATGCCCTTTATCTTATACTACTCCATGTGCTACATGCCCTTTATCTTATACTACTCCATGTGCTACATGCCCTTTATCTTATACTACTCCATTACCACATGTTTAAGATACCCTGGAGTATTTTTAGGTATATGTTATGATTTTATGTCACTTTAGGAAGTGTTTTTGTCACAAACAGATATGACTAGTAAAGGTTTTCATCATGAATATATGTTATCTTGTAGAAGTAACACAGCTTCTAAAATCATTTGATGACTTGAATGCACAGACTTTGTATAGGCTTCCTTGACATCTTCACATATACTGAACAGTACTTATGGAAAAATTTAGGCTGTAGTGTATTGAAACAATGTTTGGGATGCTATTGCAAGTATTAGCCTAAATGTAGCAGTTAAGCACATATGAAGACCTCTTAAGGGAGAGTATTTGATTTCATAAGGACCATTTCTTAAAATGGTCATCTTTGTCTTCATTGTGAAATATATGGTCATTCATACCTCTAGTGGCATCCCACACATTTATTTTCAGAAACTACAGCCCAAACATTTTCTGTTGATTAGAAAGTATATATGGAGATATGAAGGACAGCTCTACAAGATATGTGCCCTCATGTTACCCAATGATTTTTGTTCCTGTGTCAGTCATACAAGATATTAGATATATCTGACATAAAATCATTAATAATCATCTTTGTTTGTGACAAAACATTTACAAAAAACCAATGCCAGTCACCTAGTATGCTGGATAATATTCAGATTACCTCAGCTCCCCTGGCAGCAATGCAGCATGTTTTAGATCATGCAACTCTCATAAAGTATGACTCATTAGGTTGAGTTGTATATCCTTTCAATCAGAAAGTTATGCACTAGCTAATCAGCTGAGCAGGCTCTAGAAAATATTTTTTCTATTGTTTTGAAACTGTCTCCAGTATGCACAAAAAATTGAATGCTATTGCCACACCAAATGATTAATAGCTGTGTATATATGCCTCAGTTGCAGTGAACAGAAAAAGTTGCTGAGGCATATGTGCTCCAGATACATTGGACAGGAAAAAATTACTAGGGCCTCTATACTCCAACTGCAGTGAAAGGCTTATGAAGTTTATTTCTTGCTGCTTCCTGCACTATCCTCATTCTTCCTTTAATGATTTTGTTGAGTATTTGTTCTGGCTCAGTGTTCTTTGGAAGATTATATACCATCAACATTACATTGCAAATTTTTACTCGTTATTCTTCCACTTATATACTCTTCAAATGGGTCATCCATAGATATTTCCTGAAACTTGATGTTATCCTTTTTAAAAAGGGCTAATCCACCTTTTCCTCTATCTTCTCTTTTTCTCCTTTTTTATAATAACTGTTCCAGCCAAATTAGGTTTGATTTTATGTCTTTGGTAGTCTCTGTCTCCACTACTCTAACAATTCATGTTTAGTTTCTACAATTTTGTCATTGAACTCAGAATATTTTCATTCACTTCCAGTTTGGTGTTACCAGACTCTGCCTGCTTGTGGTTACAGCTCTCTTAAAATGTCACTGTCAGCATGATTTTATTATCATCAGTTCATGAAAGGGAGCACAATGTTATTGAGGAATTTCTTGTTCCAAAAGAATCTACTAATTCCCTGCTTGTGAATGAAGTACAGCCTTGAAGCTGCATGAGCCCCACAAAAGGGGTCCTTGGGTTATATTTGATAATACATATACCACTCCATCATACTACTAAGCATTTCAGAGCTCATCTGGCTCCATTTGCTGCCTTTTATTATCACCTCTGTTTGATACTCCACAGAATTCCTTATTGTTAGAAAGTTTCTTAACCAGCTTAAGTGCCTCCTGCTTTAATTACTCCTTAAGGAAGGTAATCTTCACTGGACAGCCCTCTGTGCCTTGACTGTATCAAACAATACACATAGGTTTCTTTGTCTTGGGAATTGCATTCAGCCTGTCCATAACCTATAGTGATTTTTTTGGTGTTCTCTTATTCCTTCATCATCCATTCTTCTGTCACTTGAACATAGTCCTCTTCCCTTCCTGCCCAAAATTCATCAACAATATATGTTGTCATCTTCTCAGTACTCTGGCTCTCAATTCTGGTGCAAGCCACTAGTTGGCTGACCACTGCAGTTGTGATTTGTCCATCTTGATTCCTTTCTTATCTAGAATCTTTATTTTCACGATCATTTGTCCTGAATACTCTTGGTTTCTCAGATGTTTATCTAACAATCCATAATTTTTCCTAATTGATCTGTCTCTAACAGATTATATTGCCCTCCCTCTAGTTTCATTCAGTAATTCACGTTCTCCTTTTGATTTAGTTTTCCTTGATCCCTGTTCCATTGCTAGAACTGCTGTTCTCAATCTTTCTTCCCAGATCAAAAATGATTTCCAAGTTCCTGGCCTCTGTTTCCTTCCATATTCTCTGATTCCTATGTAATAGGCATTGTACTTGCTTGATATGTCTTTTGCCATTACAGAGAATCTCCATGTTCCTTCACATACTTGTTTTTATAGTTTCCTTGTATAGCTCTGATTTTGTATTCATGTTTCCTTAGGGTATTCATAGTTCCATAAAGTTCACAATTGTTTGTTGATACTTCAAATTTGTTGGATATGCTTCAAAGTTTCCTTATTTTATCAGTTCCTCTAGTTTTATCTTTTCCTTTCATATATCCCTCTGCTTCTTCACCATACAGACAATAGCTATATCATATATATTGTTATTTTACTCTAGATAGAGATCACAGTACTTGTTTAAAGAGTTCTAGGATGTTCACATATAAGATCTTGTGCAAACTTTGAAAGTTGCATTATTTTGGAGTAAAAACTGGTTTGATCAACAGCAGCTGGCTATATTGCTGATTGGCAGTATATTTTTTTTCATACTTGTCCTCCATTTCCTGCAATAGCAAGTTAGTGCTAGGAACAAGCAAGAAAATGGCCACATTCACTCTTCCTTTCTCTTGCTGTCTTGTACAATGCAGCAGCAAAAGCAGAGCCACTCATCCACAACTAGGCCCCACAGACCTTTCTGTGGTTTCCCTTGACTTTCATATGCCCTGGTTCTTGTCCAATATTATTTGATGCTGAGGTCCTTAATTTTGTTATGTTTTGCAGAAACTTGTCAATTTTCCTCTCAGTTGATCACTTTATTTTTCATTAGTGAATGGTTATGGAAAATTTACATTAATTGAGCCTGTGATTAGTATAGATTATAACCCCTGTGGTTTAGGTGTCAGGATTATTAACCCTTAGAGACATGCTATCTTTCCCCAAATCAAATGCCATAGACCTTTTAATTCCTATCAATGCATTCACTCCAGGGATCCCATGAGAGAGAACTCCTATTCCTTATCTGCACCACAGTGCTTATGTATTGTCACTAATCTCCCCTAATAACCACAGTTAAGATATCTGCCTTTTTATGTTTTCAGATATCATGCAGTTTTCACTAAACTTCTTACATTACATTTATTTCACCATTCTCCACCACTAACACATTCATGTACAATGCCACTCTGCACATGGGCTGGATGGTGCTCATATGGCTCACATATATGTCTGGCAGCACTCTGAGCTTACTGCTTGATATACTTGCTAAATTTCGGTGGTTTTTTTAGGGTGAATATTATCCTACTAAGTTTCATTTGCTGGTGAGTAGTATCTAAAGGGTGGAGAGGCAATAAGCTCTTTCCTGTATGTTACCACAGCTTTGTCTCATCATCTGACATCCTCAAGGTTGCAATATTTCAACTGGTACCTGCAAGACCTTTTCCCATGTCTCCTGGCACATGATTTTGTTACATACCTTACTAAAACAAAACAAAGAAAATAGATTTTAAGAGAAAGTTGTGGATGAATTTAATTATTTGGGAGTGGAAATTTCTCTGTGGGGAAAGTATTATACCTGGTGACATCCCCCAAAATAATGTTTGCTTTACAGGAAACACTGATACCGTTATATGCTCATGCATGAATTAAGAGTGTCTGCGTATGTAGCTAGTCTCTGGTGATCACTCATATGTGGTACATATTTGAGTCAGACCAGTGTTTTCTCAGCCGAATTTATCCAGTAACCCTTGCATCCAGGTCTGTTCACTGTGCCTCCCCCTTTCGTCCCTACACATACTGTATGGGTCATGCTGTTTCAGTGCACATGTTCATTTGGAGTTTAGTCTTACTCTAGAGCAAAATTATACTGTTAGCTTAGTGTTAACCCTCTCCTGACCCCCAGAGTGTTTGCAACCCACTGTTTGAGAAACACTTGAGTTAAACCTTAAGTTATTTATTACCCTGGGCCTAGGTTAAGGGTGTGTGTGAATGATGCTCAGAGTTTTTATGTACCTGATATACTCCAGTAAACTGGGACTAGAGTACAGTAATTTCAATACAGTATGATTTATACTGTAGATTCTGTGGCTAGTAGTCTGTTTTTGTTATTTTTTTACTGTCAACTCAGAAATTTTTTATTCTACCTTTTAAGATGTAGAAAAAATTATAAGGTAGAGATTCAGAACTCTGCTTGCAAAGCAGAAAAATTTATAAGGTAGAGATTTAAAATTTTGTTCGTATAAGCTTTAGCCTTCTTTTTAATGAATTGGTTCCTTGATTTGCAAAATATTTTATAGCAAAATTCCAGTAAGCAAACTGCCATTTGGTGGGGGATGCTTGTAGCATAAAAACAAATATAAAACTGAATAAAGTGAACAACAGAACTGATAGCACATAACAGTGGTGAATGATAAAGATAACTGACATCTTTTGCTCTATCCCAATCCTCCCACATGTAAATCACTGCTGACTGTGCACAATGTCTTATCTCCTAAAGAACAATCACAAACATATATATGAAGCACAGCTTGAAAATTGGCCTCAATCGTACCACACTTTTTTCAAGATAGTCATGTGAGACTTACTCAATACTGACACATCTGCTTTTTCACTTTCAACTCAATTAGATTCTGAAAGACCTGCCCTGCACCAGGCCCTGACAACATATCAGACTTCCACTGAAACACCTTGGCCCATTTTTAATCCAAGTGCTTGCTGACATCATCAACCACTCCTGGCTAAGCATTAGAATCTTACACATATGGAAAAATGCCAACATGATACATATCCTAAAACTCTCCAAATTTCCCAACTCCCTTTCTTCTTTCCACCCAATATTATCATTAATAAGCTGGTTCCTTACAGCACTTATTCACAACAGAATCAACGAAAACATCCACCCCCACCCACCAAGATAGCTTCAGACCTAAGCACTCCACCTTCATTCTGCTTACAAACTTAACAAAATGCTGTGGATGGCTATTTGGCATAGTGGTTAGTGTTACCAACCAAGGCACATGTGCAGGCCCAACCAGGGTCAGACCCACATGGGTTCGAGTACTGGGTGCAGCAGTTGGCCTGTATCTTACGTGAGTGTTCATCCTCACAGCCAGTTTAGTTGATAGATTGGATACCTAGCTTAGGCCAAGGTATATACTTACTTTCTGCCTCAGGAATCCATTTTGTAGACCTTCAGTCTACCAGGCTCCTGCAGTGCTCAGGAAGCTGGCCATGCTCACCAATTAGGACCATAGGTCATAAAGTTTGTAATGTGTGTGTTTGTATGTGTTGGGAATGCAGGGCATTTGAGTGGTAAGTGCTTAGTGCCTTCATTATGTTAGTTGCACTGTAGGCATGAAGGGTCTTTCGATATGGTGAAACAGTGTTTGTAAAGTTGGAGGGATGGATGATGTCCAAAGCTTTCCAGGAAAATGTGATTCATGTTCTTCTAGGGAGTGTGGCATCTAGTAGGTTGGAGATTAAGACTGAGCTGGGAGAGGATTAGTGTTTGTTGGGTCATTTCAGTGTGTGTATGTATTTTGTCAGTGTTATTTTTGCTGAGGGTTGGGAGGTCTGTGAGTGAAGGCTGCTGAAGTTTGAGGCAGAGGTACACTTCATATTTCTGCTTGAGAGTTATGGTTGATTATAGAGTGGTTTTGGTGGGAACATTTTAGTGCTGATGCATAGAATTGTGTGCTGAGCATGTTCAGGTAGGATTCTATTGGAAGGATTTTTGGTTCATTTAGTGCTTGTTTGGTTATTTCAATGTGTGTCTTTTATCAGTGTTATATTTGCTGGGGTGGAGAGATCTGTGAGTGAAGGTTGCTGAAGTGTGAGGCACGGGTTCACTTTTCATTTCTGCTTGAGCATTTGTGGTGAATCATAAAGTGACTTGGGTGGGAGGAGTTTAGTGCTGTTGCATAGAATTGAGTGCTGAGCATGTTGATATGGGATTCTATTGGGAGGATTTTTGTTTCACTGTGTACCTGTTGAGAGTTTGTGGTTTTTATGCAGGCATTGATAGTTCTGGTTGCACTCTTTTGTGTGGTTTGAAGTTTTTATATTTGCTTTTAAGAGGACTGAACACTAGACAAGTGAGGTGTAGTTTAAAGAAGAGTAGATGAATTGTTTGTAGAGGATGTTAAGATATTCTTTTATGTGTGAATTAGGGTACATAGTTCACCCATAAACTGGAAAGTTATGAAGAACCTACACAGGATCTTTCCAGTAGAAAATGTCACTCACCTTTCACACTAAGCGATACAGTCAGTGCAGTTAGAACCTTAAGGACTCTCCTGCTACAGGCCTTGACAGCATATCAAACTTTCACATAAAATGTTTTGGCCCATTTATATTTCAAGCATGTACACAGATATCTTCAACCACTCCTCGCTATGCAGCAAACTCCTAAACATCTGGAAACTTAACAACATAATACCAGTTCTGAAACCCTCCAAACTATGGAATTCTCCAACCACCTACTGCTCTGTATCACCTTTATCAGTATATCCAGACTAAAAAATTGAACTATAACAGAATCAAACAAAACATCCCACTGTCACCCACATAACATGGTCTCAAACATAGCCTTTCCACCACTATGGTGCACACTGGCCTCACTCAACATATCCTAGATGGTTTCAACCTACCTCATTCTCTTTCTTGCACAAAATAGTAATGGCAGTAGACTTAAACAAATTATTTGACGTTGTTTCACAGCATATCCTCACATGAAAGATATTTGACACCACCCTCTACAGCAATGATATAAAGTGGTTGACCAGTTTCTTAGCCATCCACCATGGCAGAGTCACTCACAATGGCTTCACCTCTAAAACACTTAGGCTTATCAGTGGAGTTCCCCAAGGTGCAGCTCTATCTCCAAGCCTCTCCAATCTCTTTTTCATACTACCTTTCATTACCTCTGTCAAACCACAACTTGAGGGTCCTTTCATATACAGACAGCCTTACAATCATATCATAGCACCCTAACACTGCAGTGACAGCAACAAACATGCATCACTACATTACACAGTTGGAACAATGGCACACCCAGAAAAGAATGTCTGCACCTCCAAAGAAGTCCTCAATAACTCTTTTAACATCAGACATAAATGAATCCAACTCACACCCTCCAATCACCTGAAAAGGACAGCCACTCCCCCAAAACAAAACACCAACTATTGTAGGTATTATATATGACACACACATGATGTTCACTTCCAACTCCAGTAACACCACCATAAAAGCAACACACGACTAAATACCCAAAGAACACTAAGTGGCATGAGATTTGAACCAGAAAAAGAATCCTTTAACATCCTCCATGAATAATTAATCCACTCCACTCTAAACTACTACTAACCCACATGGGCTTCCACCCCCTCAAATGCAAATATAACAAAACTGCAAAATACACAAAATAGTACATTCTGAACAATCACTGTCTGCCTTGCAACAGCAAACGTTCTACATGTACACAATGAAGCAAAGATCTGGTCAGTATAATTCCACCTGAACATGCTCAGCTGTTAATTCTATGCAACAAGACCCCATCCTACCCAAACCACTCCACAACTAACTATCAACACCAACATAAAGATAGAAGGCTTACCTTAGTCTCAAACTTCAGCAACCTCTACTCACAGATTCCCCCACCCCCAACAAATATAACAATAACATTTCACATACACACTGAAATAACTCATCAGACACTCAAAAACTGTCCATGGAACTCATTCTAACTCCACTCCATCAGAAGTAACACTCCTCAGATGGGCATGAGTCATACTTACCTTTTATGCTCCTGACATCACCCATCTCTGTAACACTGCAGACACCGCTTCAACATATACCCATACCTTTCATGCTCAAGATGCAACTACCACAATGAAGACATTTCACTCCTACTTTTCAGCTGCCTTGTACTATCCACTGAGAGTAAGTTCTCATCTGTTCTGCCCAGAGGGGTGCATGACAGCAATAAAGATGAGAGAAAGCAAAGGAAGGGAGGATTAGCCCTCCTGATATAACATAGCCTGGAGTTTCAAGTAGTTGAAGATGACCCTATTCATGCAATATATAATGGGAATAGTAACTGTAAGGAAGATGAGCTTTGTGGTGATATTATTATATAATCATCCAAAGAATTATAGCAATCTGGAACAAATATACAATGATAACAATGAAAGAAGAATTGAAAGAACAATCAGGATGGTACATGAAGTGAAATGCTCACTTCATAGAGATGGTAAAGTACTGATAATGGAGAATTTCAGTTTTAGAGATGTAGGCTGGGAATTTGGATTCTCATGGTGATATGGAGTCATGGAAACACAAGTCTTTTGAGTATACAGGAAAAATTCTGATACCAACATGTCATGCAACACACTAGGATGAGAGGGACTGATACACCATCAAAGTTTGATCTCACCTTCACACGTACAAACATAGTTAATGAGAACATTATATATGATACACCAGTTGGAAGAAGTGATCATTTAATGCTTAAATGTGAATATGGTGATAATAGAGAAAATTGAAAGAGATGTGTAGCAGTTCATAAAGAGATGATATATTTGCGGGAACTACATAAACCTTAATAATTTCTGTGGCAATGTAGATTTGGAACTTGAGTTAAGTAACCAGGAACCAGGGCTTTGTGGTGAGAGATTCTGCAAAAGCTAGAATGAAGAAGTAGAAGCATGGGCACCTCAAGCCTCAAGTACATAGAAAACAGTATGAAAGGGGAAGGAATGATTTAATAAAAGATGTCATAAAGCAAAGGAGCATCAAGATGTGCAGTAGCAAAGATGTAGATGGTGCTCCAGCCAGCCAGCACTCTCAAGATGTAAGACAGCACAAAGCACGTATAGCAGGATGAGAAAGGATTCGCAAATTTACTTTGAAAAGAATATTTTGGACAAGATGGGTGAAGTTCTAAAACATTTCCATAAATTCATTGGGAATTAGGTGTCATTTAAGAAGCTAATCAGGATAAGGGATTCAGAGGGAAAAATTGAAGAAAATGGTGAAAGGATTTTTGGGGAACTGAGTGTTTTATTAGATGTGTTAAGGATAGGTGGGGTAGAGGGACAACAGTTGGATGGTGTGAAAGCTTTTTATAGAGGAGCAAATGCAAGTGTAAGAGTGGATGGAGAGTTGAGCAAAAGGTTTGGTATACATGTGGGTATGAGGCAGGGCTGTGTGATATCACCATGGCTTTTTAACATATGTGTGGATGGAGTGTTAAGAGAGATGAGAGTAAAACTAGGGAAAGGGAGGTGCAGAGGTGGAATGTGGTGGTGAAGTATGGTGCCTAGTGACAAGCCTGTTTTTAGATGATAATGTGTTGTTTGCTGAGAGTGAAGAGGAGTTGCCAAAGGTTACAAGTGGGTTTTAGGATGTGTAAGCATGGTTGATTAAAGATAAATGCAGGAAAATAGTAATAATGTTTAGAAGGAATCACAGTGAAAGCATAGATATTGTAAAGATGTGAGAGACTTTGAATATTTAGCAGCTCTCTTGTTTAAGTTTGGTGATATGGAGGGAGAGGTAAGAGAGAGAGAAATATCAGGTAGAAGAGTCATTGGGTCCCATGATAGAATATGAAGGGTATAGGTGTAAGTTGGAAGTGAAGAAAGGATTAGGGGAAACATAGTCCCCAAGACCCTAACCTATACAGCCAAAACATGGAGATGGAATGGAGAAAGAAATAAGGGGGTGTTTAAGAGATTTGGTATGGCGGGGAATGAATTGTGGGTGGTAGAGTGTGTGAAACCTAATACTTTGAGGTGGTTTGGGCATATGGAAAGAATGCAAGAGGGGAAGTTTATGAGGAGGGTGTATGATAGTACAATTAAAGGGGTTGGTGTGTGAGGAAGACAACCTGTGACTTGGGGATATAGAGTGGAAGAGTACTGGAGGGAGAGAAATGGTGGAAGAATGTGTCAAGTGGTTTATGTAAGAGAGACTTGTAAGGACAGGGATAAGTGGGACTCTTTTGCTGTGGCCACTCTTTTGATTTGAATTCCTGGAGGGAATGGATGTCAGATATATAGGTAGTTTAAAGTAATGGATGAATTGGATATGTTAAGAAATTGTGAGTGATGAAAATATACAAAAGCTTAAAATGTTGTACAATACTTAAGAAAGATCAAGAGATATGATCCATGAGTATAGAAATGCCTCCCTTTACTGTACAGTTGGTAATATTCACAGTAATTACATATACAGTCAGACCAGTAAAGGAGAGAAGCACATACCAGAGGTTTCCTGGGTGAAATATTGTTTTAAAGGTATCTTTTCACAATGGCGAATAAAGATGCAGAAAGAACACTGGATGTGTAGCAGACTAGGAATTTAAAATGACATACCGGTGAGAGGTTTCAAGAATATGTTGTTATTTTTAGAGTTCATTTTTAAAAACAACCATTAACAAGTATCTTTGTGAATAACTTATATTAAGTGAATCAAGAAATTAAAGAAAAAAATTAATTGTGCACCACAATAAAATAATGCTAACAGGTACCTGAGCCAGTTGTCAGCAACTGATAGATAAGCTTGGCTGTGAATGTTTAGAAGCTTCGTTTGATGAAAATTGAAATTTGTAGAGGTTTTCATGACTTTTATACTGAAACTAGAATATGATAGCACTTTTTAGTATGTCCCCAAGATAAGCTAGGCTAGAAGTTAGATAAGTATTGGAGTTCGGCAAGTTCAGTTACCATGACCATGCAGTCCCGAGTAGGTCTGTTAGGAGGACATTGGTTGAAGGGAATTTTGAAGGTTTTAAATTGGATGGAGAAGAATTGGGTTATGAATCAGTTGGGGCCATAAGAGTAGGGAAATTTCTGATAGTAATAGAAAACAGGATCAGAAGTGAAAGCAGATGGATGGAGAAATTAAGATCATGAAATGTGTCTAGTGCAGAAGAATAGAAATCTGGGGACACTGAAACAGTGTCAATATATATCATTAAGTGAAACTATAGAGAAGGTAATAGATACTGTTAGAGAAAGAATAATCACAGAAGAACATGGTTCATTCTCTAGAAGGTTTAGAAAACTGTAGAATATTCAGAACTAGTGCATCTTGATGAAAATGGAGTTCCTACATAAAGAAAGAGGGATATGGAGTTTGACAGTTTTATGCCACAGGACTTGGATGACAAGTGCTTTGCACTAGAACAAGAGGAATTAGGGAAGCATGAGGTAGAGAGATATAAGTCAGAGATGATTTTTGGACTGGATGGAAACCAAAAGCATAGCAAAGGAAGAAATACATATGAAACTACTTGCAGCAATAAACATTCCAAATGCAATTTTTGAGATAAGAACAAAGAAAATTGGTAGATATAGTTAAGGCAAATGGGAATGAATAGTATTAATTATGATCAATATGAGTTTTTGTAGTCAGGAGGTACTTAAGCAGGCTTAGAATTTGCTAATAAGGATGACTTCACTGGGGTTTTCATAGAGATGATAAACCGAGGGAAGAATGAGAGAGAAATTATCAATGCAGTCAGGTAGGGGAAAAAGAGTTCTACCTCCATATTATCTTCATGCTGTAGAAGGTGACTAAAGGGGATGGGGTTTAGGGGGAGGAACTGGAAACCCTCCCCTTCTTGTATAGAAGGAGCTTGGAAGGGAGTGCTGATCCACCTCAAATGCTCAGATTAGGGTGTCTGAATGTGTGTGGATGTAACCAAGGTGAGAGGATATATAGGTAGTATGTTTGAGGAAAGACACCTGGATGTTCTTGCTGAGTGACACAAAGCTCAAGGGTAAAGGGGAAGAATGGTTTAGAGGTGTCGTAGGAGTAAAGTCAGGGGTTGGTGAGAGGAAAAGAGCTAAGGAAGGAGTAGCATTACTCATGAAGCAGGGGTGGAACATGAAATGATTACGTCTGAGGGAACCTGCCTGTTAAGCCCATTACAGATTCCATTTTTTAAGTCTTAAGAAGGTCAATGTCAATTCCCTTTTGACAATCAGTAGTTGGTAGGCAGCCAACAACCAGGGAGGAATATCATCAGTACTACCCACCAGGGTATCAGGAGGGTTAGTGACAGCTGCATAGTGAGCCAGCACTTCAGTGGTTGCCAAGTTGCACTCCTTTGACCCAAGTAGCTATATTATCTTTCTGCCTCACCCACACATGGACTATTGGCATTCTCTCCATAAGCATACAATCTCTCCTTTTCACACATAACACTTGACAACACTTAACTCACACAGCTCATTCTTCGTAACTCTAGATTTTCCCCTAGTGAACACAAAGTGATAGCCCTGCCTTTTGGCAAAAGTTAGGAGTAATAGATAGAAGTAGTAGGTAGGAACATTAGGCAGGAGCATTAGGTAGAGGTAGTCAGTAGGAACATTAGGTAGGAGCCTATGCAAACACTGCGCTATACTTGCCCTCTGCCAGTGGCCTTTTAAGAGTGAGGCACTAGAAGCTAAAAATCGGCACTAGAGTTCACTAATTATGGAGACTCCATTGCCATGGCCATTCCCGTGAGGGAGTTCCAGAAGGAAACAGGCATCAGAGATATAGATAGATAGTGTGATATAGTGTAAGGAATTAAATTCTAGATAGATGTTGGTAGTACTGACAGTGGATGGTGAGAGAAGGGTGATTATTAGTACTTATGTGTCTGGCCATGAGAAGAAAGATCATGAGAGGCAAGTGTTTTGGGAGTAGCTGAGTGATTGTGTCAGCAGTTTTGATGTACGAGAGCTGGTATTAGTGATGGGTGATTTAAATGGGAAGGTAAGTAATGTGGCAGTTTAGGGTATGGTTAGGGCATATAGGGTGTTCAGTGTAATGAATGAAGATGATGAAGAATTTGCAGAGTTGTGTGCTGAAAAAAGACTGGTGATTAGGAATACTTGGTTTGAAAAGAGGGATATACACAAGTATATGTATGTGAGTAGGAGAGATGGTCAGTGGGCATTATCAGATTGCATTTTAATTTTTAGGCAAATAAAAGAGAGACTTTTGGATGTAAATGTGCTGAGAGGGGCAGCTAGTGGGATACCTGATCACAATCTTGTTCAGATAAATGTAAAGATTCGTAGAGATTTTCAGAAAAGAGTTAACAATGTTGGGGAGAAAAGAGTGGTGAGAGTAAGTAACCTTGGAAAGACTTGTGTAAATGTGTAAAGAAATACCAGCAGGGATTCAGTGTAGAATGTCAAAAGTTAATAGTAATTGAAGCAAGGGGAGTGTGTGAGAAATGGGTATTTAGGGAAGCAGTGATGACATGTACAGGAGATGTATGTGGCATGCAAAAGGCAGATTAGAAAGGGTAATGAGTGGTGGGATAAAGAAGTAAAGTTATGAGAGAAAGATAGAGGAGAAGCATTTAGGTAGTACTTACAGGAAAGGAGTGCAAATGATTGGGAGATGTATCAGAGAAAGTGGTTGGAAGTCTAGAGGAAGGTGCAGGGGTTGAAAAAGAGGGCAAATGAGAGTTGGAGGTGAACAAATGGGAACAACGGCAAAGGGGCAAAAGGGTAAGTGATAACAGGTAGTGATGAAGTGTGGAGGAAATAGAGTAAGTATTTTGAAGGATTGGTAAATGTGTCAGTGATAGAGCGCCTGATATAGGATGATTTGGTCGGGATGGTATGTGAAGTGAGAGGGTCGTGAAGGGTGGTTTGGTGAAGAGCGAAGAGATGGTGAAAACCTTGTGTAAGATAATATGCAGTTGGAGTGGATGGTATTGCTGTTGAATTTATTAAGAAAGGGGGTGTCTGTGTTGTTGATTGGTTGATAAGGCTATTCAATGTATGTATGGATCATGATGAGGTGCTTGAGGATTGGTGAAATGCATGTCTTTTGCCATTTTATGAAGGCAAGGGGGATAAAAGTGAGTGTTCTGACTACAGAGGTATAAGTTTCTTGAGTATACCTTGTAAGTTGTATGGGAGGGAATTGATTGAGAGGGTGAAGGCATACAATGATCATCAGACTGGGGAGGAGCTGTGTGGTTTCAGAAGAGATAGAGGATGTGTGGATTAGGTGTTTGCTTTAAAGAATGTATGTGAGAAATACTTAGAAAAACAGCTGGATTTGTATGTATTATTTATGTATCTGTAAAAGGCTTATGATAAGGTTGATAGAGATGCTTTGTGGAAGGTCTAAAGAATATATGGTGTGGGAGGTAAGCTGCTGGAAGTAGTGAGAAGTTTTTATTAAGGGTGTAAGGCATGTGTATGAGTAAGAAGAGAAGAGAGTGAGTGGTTCCAAGTGAAGTTTGGTCTGTGACAGTGGTGTGTGATGTCACTATGGTTGTTTAATACATTTATGGATAGGATGGTGAGGGAGGAAAATGCAAATCTTGGAGAAAGGAGCAAGTTGGACAGTCTGTGTGGGATGTGAGTCATTTTTTGTTTGCCAATCATACAGCTCTGGTGGCTGATTCAAGTGAGGAACTGCAGAAGTTTGGAAGAGTGTGCGAAAGGAGAAAATTGAGAGTGAATGTGAATAAAAGCAAGGTTATTAGATTCAGCAGGGTTGAGGGACAAGTAAGTTGGGATGTAAGTTTGAATGGAGAAAAATTGGAGGAAGTGAAGTGTTTTAGATATCTGGGAGAGGACATAGCAGCAAATGGAACCATGGAAGCAGAAGTGAGCCATAGGGTTGGGGAGGGAATGAATATTCTGGCAGGGCTTAAGAATGTATGGAAAGAGAGAACATTATCTCAGAGAGCAAAAATGGGTGTGTTTAAAGGAATATTAGTCCTAACAATATGATATGGTTGTGAGACATGGGCTATAGATAGGGTTGTTTGGAAGAGGTTTGATGTGTTGGAAATGAAATGTTTGAGGACAAAATGTGTTGTGAGATGGTTTGATTGAGTGATAAATGAAAGGGTAAGAGAGATTTGTTGTAATAAAAGGAGTGTGATTGAGATAGCAAAAGAGGATATGTTGAAATCTATCTATCTCTCATGCCCGTTCCCTCTTGGAACTCCCATCAAGGAGTGGCCACAGCAAAATGGTTTTGACATATGAAGGAAATGAATGAGGAAAGATTAACAAAGAGGATATATGTGTCAAAAGTGAAGGGAAACAGGAAAGCAGGGAGACCAAATTGGAGATGGGAGGATAGAGTGAAAAAGATTTTGTGCAATCAGGGCCTGAACATGCAGGAGGGTGAAAGGCATGCACGGAATAGAGTGAATTGGAACAGTGTGGTAAGCTGGGGTCAATGTGATGTCAGTGGACTGAACCAGAGCATATGAAATGTCTGGAGTAAATCATGGAAAGGTCTTTAGGGCCTGGATGTGGATAGGGAGCTGTGGTTTCGGTGCATTAGACATGACAGCTCATGTATGAATGTGAGCGGATGTGGCCTTTCTTTGTTCATTTCCTGGCGCTACCATGCTGATGCAGGGAATGGCAATCAAGTGGTGGGTGGGGAGAAGGAGAATTTATATGTTATCATTTTTTAGTTTACATTCATGCATTTGTTCTGTTTCCTTTAAGGTGGGGTGACATCGAAAATGGATGATGACAAGCATCTGTGAATGTGTGCATGTGTATGTATGTGCATGTATGCATACCATATAAGGACAAATCATTTCCTTGTATAAACAGAGCAACTGTTCAGAAGAGAAGTTTTGACATCTAAACAAGACACTCGCTTTCTTAGAGGCAGACGTATATTTATATGTATGTATTTATGTATATTATCCCTGGGGATAGGGGAGAAAGAATACTTCCCACATATTCCCTGCTTGTCGTAAGAGGCGACTAAAAGGGGAGGGAGCGGGGGGCTGGAAATCCTCCCCTCCAGTTTTTGCTTTTCCAAAAGTGGAACAGAGAAGGGGCCAAGTGAGGATTTTCCCTCTAAGGCTCGGTCCTCTGTTCTTAACGCTA
>JAYMFT010388937.1:0-19863 GCA_038088735.1 Panulirus argus | reverse complement strand
TGGGGTATTTTTTCTTCGTCTGTTTCCTGGCGCTACCTCGCTGACGCGGGAAACAGCGATCTAGTATAATAAATAAAAAGAATAGTATAATAAATATATATATATATATATATATATATATATATATATATATATATATATATATAAATTTGAAATATGCAAGTTTCTCATGACAGAGGATATTGGCATGCCTCCTGTGTGCGCAGTGTGTACGCCATCCGACATGACATCTTGGCACAGCTCACATCACCCTACACCCACACCCTGCCCGGGATCCATCCACACCTTGACCCTACCGATGTAGCCTTCTGTGGTGCTCTGTGGGATGCTGGTGTGCCCATGGTGGTGACGACAGCCACACCCAACCTTGGAGCCATATTGAACACCACCCACCATGAACTCAGTACCCCTGACTTAACCTCTTACTTCTCCAACCCCTTCCTGTGGAACCTCATGTACCTCACACCCACCTGGAATGATATCATGCATGGCCAGTTCTCTAAGGTTATAAGGGTGAGTAATGAGGACATCAGTAAATTATAAGTGTTACTTTTGCTAGGGTTGAGGCAGATGTCAGAGAAAGACCATGAGCGGGATGAGAGTGCGAGGTGGTTATGAGGAAGAAACCCCGACTGTATCAGGGTTTTGCTGACATGTTATGTGAGTAAATTTCAGGAAAGAAAACTTACATGTGTCTGGTTTTCTCTTGTTCTGTGAGGTGGTATGTATATCAGGAAGAAGCCCTGAACTAGTGAAGTGTTCTCCCAAAGCTGCAATGGGTGAGATGAGTGTGGAGGAGGCACCATTAATGAGTAGGTTTTTCTCCATTTTTGAGATTTACTTGATTATAGCAGGACTATAAAGAGGGAAACTCTGTAAAGCTTTTTAAATTTCTAGTTTGCTTCTTATAGTATCTTGACACTATCTCTATCAGGGCTATTCCAACTAATAGACAGCCATTCTATCAAGCAGGCCAGTAGTGTAAACTTATAACACAGCAAAGCTTGGTATGATCTTTACAGAATAGATGAAAACATTGTTTCTGGTCCATTGATGATTTCAAAGGTTGAACTACAATTTACATTTTACTAAATATGGCAGTTAGCAGACATGTATAATGTGTGTCGTTGTGACAGCCTTGTGACGAGGTGTACCAGTACCCAACCTTCACCCAACGCTTCGCCCAGGACCTCCTCCACCTGGCCTACCAGCATGACCAGTGGTCCCCTGCTCTGCCCCAGGTGAGTACTGTATATCCTTGCTCAGCCTATGATGCTGACAAGCTTCTATGCCCAGGTCGTCATATCCACTTTTATCCATCTATCTATATCTCTGATACCTGTTCCAATTGGAACTCCTCAAAGAGGTGGCCATGGCAACAGAGTCTCCATAACTAAAGAACTCCAGTGCCACTTCTTATCCTTTAGTGCCTCAGCCTTAACAGGTCACTTAACAAGTCTAGTGCAGTGTTTGTAGAGGCTCCTACTTCAAGTAAGGGTTTTACACTTTCAGTTCAAACTGAGAACTCTCAGTGAACATCAGTGGGAATTAGGAAATATTTGTAATATCTCTACTCTCCCATGCCAGTCTGGGCACAATCCAGGCTAGCTACATTACAGAGACATTTGTCAGCCAGGTCAACAACTGACAGTCAGTCACAATGCTATAAGGTCTTCTCGAGTCCCCCAAGCCTCTGACATTCCTCCAAGCCCTTCATTATATCAGTGGATTCAAGATAGTTCAAATGCTCATTAAGAATAACATGCTTTAGAGAAGGAAAGTTCATAATTATAGTTAAAATTCCCCAGATGAATGTTAGTCAGTCATACAAGAGAATATGTATAATCGTTTTTATGGAATAAGTTAGTTGCCAATGATCTTAATATGTTTGTAAGTGATTTTTAATTCTTTGATGCTTGTGCTCACCTCTATAATATTAGCTTTTAGTCATTATGAAATCATTCTATTTAGTATCTAGCTCAATTGTATGTTTATACTCTCTCATTGTTATTCATCACTCTATGCTATTAATGATTTTGTACTTATGAGGACAACACTGTAAATCAATATGCGTATATAATTTATGTTCTGTCCTTGTTAATATATTCATAAAAGTTCACTATTTATGAATTTTGCCAAATTTAATCAGTCATCTTACCTATACCATCCTCCTGCCTCTCACTGCTGATGCCAAATTTGAGATGGCAAACATGAAAAAATTAAGAACAGGATTCCCAGCCATATTTGCTGCTCCTACTCCTTAAGTCTGAGCTCCATGTGTCAGGGTAGCAATAGATGTCTTTAAATGCCCTTTTTTTCTACCCTTCACACTATGTAGGTTGGACTACTCTACAGGTCTTCCTCTATTTGACATCATGATACAAAGAACTGTTGCTTCAATCATTTACTTATACAATCTGTGTATATGGGCAGCAAATATGGCTGGGACACCTGTGTTTAATTAAAGCGTTTCTCATATCCACTACCTAAAGTGTGGCAACACGAGTGAGAGGCAGGAGTAGCAAGATGATGGTATTGGTAAGCATGAAGAATTGATTGAGTCTACTGTGGGAAAACACATAGTGGACATACTTTTATATCTTACCGAGGATACAACATGCATTATAAACAAATACTAATTTCTATGACTGAAAGCAAGATGGTTATCTTTGGTTAGTGCAAATAGATTTGCAATTTTCCTTCTTTTAACTCTGTTTCTATATGGATTCCTTGTTAGTTATTAATCCATTCTTTGTTTTATCATGTATCAGTTTGAATTCATTATCTATGCAGAATGCTGAAACATGGACGTGGAATGAGGCACAGAGGTCAAGAACCAAGGCTGTGGAAATGAGCTATTTGCGAAGAGCATGTGGTGTGACTAGATGGAATGAAGAAAGAAATGATAGGGTGTATGCGAGATGTGGTATGGCAAGGAATGCAAAGAGAGTGAATTGTGGAGTGGTAGAATGGGTGAAATGTAATACTTTGAGGTGGTGTGGGGATGTGGAAGGAATGCAGTCCTGGAAGTTACAAGGAGAATGTATGATAGTACAATTAAAGGGGATGGTGTGAGTGGAAAACCACCTGTGACATAGGCAAATAGGGTGGAGGAATACTGGAGGGAGAGAAAAGCAGAGGAAGAATAAGTGTATGCAAGGGTGACATGTAAGGCCATGCATAAGTGGAGACTTTTTTTTCTTCTTTTTCTGTGGCCATCCCTTGATGGGAGTTCCCTCAGGGAACAGGCATCAGAGATATAGATAGATAGATAGATAGATAGATAGATAGATGCAGAATTCTATTTTTTTAATTCAAATATATTTTGGTTAATCTCTTATTAATCAGACTCAGGGCCTAAACAAAAGAGGAAATGAACAAGCTACCCTTACAGCAGCCTCCACTACATAATCCTACACATCACATCAGAAATACACACACTCATCACCACCTGGGACCTCCTGGCAGGACCAGAGGAAGTTGGAGACAGGGATGGAAGCAGTGCCTACTGTGGACCAGTGGACTTCTCAACTGGGGTTGGACCGCCTGATGGACACCATCTTCAATGAGGTTCTCAAGAACCAGCAGCTTATCGCTTTCCCATACTCTATGCCGGTGAGTATGCTGAACAGCTGAGTTGACTGTGGACTGACTATTGCAACCACGATTCAAACCTATGCATCACAGAGGTTCAAATCCAAGCTCTTTTACCTTGCAGGATGAGGTGGTGCACTCCCTAGTGGCTCGGTTTCATCCTGATGAGGTGGCAGGCATGCCCAACCACCATGATGCTTCCACCATCTCCTTCCACATTCACCTTACACCTCCTGACCACTACCAGGTATGGCTATGAGTTGCTGGTGTTATGTGAGTTGTATAAGCATTTTTGAACAATTAAAAAGAATACTCACACTTATGCAGTGCTGCTGCTAGTCAGAGACATATATTTGCACAGCGCTTTGCAAGATTAATTTCTCTAGTCAAGACCAGATATTTAGGCAAGTCCTAGATTAAACTAAAAACAAGAGCAAAACAGAGAAAAAAGAAGAATCTTAATTAAGAGAGCTGTGGACACAAAAAAATGCATATAACAGTATAAATATAGAACTGGAACTACCTTGTTAAAATAAGCACAATAATTTGACCAATGTATCTCCACAGGGTGGTGAGTTGGAATTCCCCAAACAGAAGTGCCTTTTGAAGCCAGAGATGGGTGATGTCCTGGTATTCCCTGGACGTCTCACCCATCCAAAAGTCCTGCACAATGTCACCAGTGGTATTCTTCACAAAATGATTATTCACATTGATGCCACTGAAATTACACATCGACATTACTGATCAACATTTTGAGGCTTCATGGAGTTTACACTACCAATAACCAATGATAGTTTAGGGTTTGTTTTTTAAAGAACTTATAATGAGTAATTATTTTTTTTTAAGTTTCATGAATAAGATGTCTTGGCTTCCATCTTGAAGTTCTGGCACATATTTCGAGTTTTGCTAATGGGAATCCAGATACATACATGTTGTTTGAGGCCTGATAGGATTCTACAGGCCCATTCGATTTTGAATCTAATTGTGGTGAAACATCATCAAAAGACTGATGACATAATTTTACTTTCATTATTCATCTAAAGATGGTCTCCAGTGTCATTTATCATTATCAGACATAATTAAACCTTTCATATCTGAGCATATTGTATGTTTTCCCAATTACCACTGTGGATGAAAACTTCAAAGAGGTTATTAAATTTCATTCTGACATAAGAATGGACGTGTGCTTTTCAATATATCCAAACAAGTCCTTCACAGAGTAGGGGTATACTGTGACAGATATATTCAGGACATCTTAGTTTTAAGACAAAGTGGAAGGGCTTTATCTGTTCTCAGGTTCAATCAGGATGCCAACATCACATCCTACATGGGTTTCATTTTGAGTAAAAGTCTTACAAGCAAATGTCATGTTATGTAGCATGAAGATGGTATATTCGTAAAGTTTTCTACAATGATTCAATTCAACCTGAAATCACTTGAATACTTATTAAATCTGGATATGAATCTTAAGACAGCATAGCATTAATACCCGATTTTTACAGTTTTGGTGATCAAACCAACCGTCACAGTTTGGTTGGTGATACTTATAAGGTGGCCATTTCATTTTCTCTTTAAATTCCTACAGTTATGATTTCACAAAAGTGGTGGGTTGTAGACATTAACCACCCAAGGAACCATTCCTGTCCTGACTTGGGAGTATTGAAGTGGTAACTCTCAATTTCATCTAAATTCTGCTACCAGAGCCATATCATTTGCAAACAGCAGTTGCTTAACATCCCCCAGCATACTGTAGACCCACCCCTTGCTCAAAGATCCTCACATTTACCTCTCTCACCAACCTGTCCATAAACAAATCAAACCATGGTGACATTACAGAATCTTGCATCGACTCGCCTCCATCAAGAACCACTCAACCCTCTCCCTTTCTTCTTCCATACATGACTTACTCTCTGATAAAAAGAAAAAAAAACTTCTGCAGTTTGGAACTTTCCAGTCTCCGACTGTATTCATAGTACCTTCTACCCCATTACATAAATTCTCCAGATCCATATATGCTACATACAGTTCATTCTTTCTCCAAGTATTTGTTACACAATTTCTTCAAAGCATACACCTGATTCACACACCCTTGACCTCCCCTGAAGACATGTTGCTCCTACCCAGTCAGATGCTCTGTGTATGTTACCACTTTCCCATACACCATACCAGGTATACTCAACAAACTTATACCTCTGTAATAGGAACATTCCTTTTTATTCCCCTTACCTTCATACAATGGTAATATTAGGTCTGTAAAAAATTTCTGACAATTACAATCAGATTTTAAATGCAGAATGAATCCTGTTACTCGCATATGGTGGGAATATCATATGTCTGGCAGCATGGTACAGTTTCAGAAATCAAATGACATGATTTGCTACCTAATTTACCCCGTAATATTAAGAGTAGAGGGATGCAAGTTTTGCTTGCAGTCCTTGGGTTAGTGATATTTTCACTATTTCTGTTTTGGGTGATATTTTTCTTCTACTCGTAACTATTCATGGGTTGTAAGAAGTAACCCAAGAAGAAAAGGCCTGCATTCTTGCTTGGAATCATGAAAATATATCTAAATGCAAGATTTCAAAATGTCTGGGCAGGGCCGAGTTTTCCATCTGGACACTATATTTCTTTTTTCCTTCCAATGTCATTACTCACTAAAAAGCTGGATCTGGTTATCTTGAACAGTAAGGCAACTGATAATGTGATGAAGCTTGAGATGCTGAAAAACCTTTCCCTAGCAAACAGCAGCCGAGCAAAGATGAAAGAGGTAACATTACGAGCGGGAAATTAAGGGAACAGCTTATTGTGCAATTATTACTTTGTTTTTGTATACAAATTTACACACAACTCACAAAGACTCATTTTGTATGCAGTTAAATGTATCATACAGCCCTTGAGCACTTCCATGGGGTTTCCTGCAGCTTCAAGGTCATGCTACAATCAGTAATAGGAAAATGGTTAACTCCTCTTGGGTAAGATCTTTGGTAGACCACTCTTCATCCACTGATGATCATGCATCATTGCCGAAGGTGACTTTTTGCTCATGACATAGTGTTATGCTATTGGAGTCCTATAATATGAGGGCATTTAAAAGGAATTTGACATTGCCGTGAGCTCATATGCCTTGCTGACTAAATTAGATGGATTAGCTAGTCATCTTCATGATAAGAAAAGACACTACAGATGAGTTCATAAATTATTGTGAAAAATACTGAGCAACAAGAAGTATTGTAAAACTGTGATTGGTAAGTTCAAAGGTGAAGAAAAAGGTGGATTTAGGAAAAGTGGGTGTGAGTACAATGTGTACTAGATTTTCACACTTATACAGGTAAGGAAGACAGTTCTACAGAAAAAGAGGGAGCAAGCAATATTTATGAATTTAGAAAACACTTATGACATGAAAGCTATCTGAGAAATTTTGACTCTATGGTATACAGATGACACTTCTGAGTAATGTGAAGAGCACCTATATGTCATCTGTATGTCTGTAAAGAAACATCCAAGTAAGTGGTTTGCAATATATGTAACAGTACACTAACACTGTATAACCACCATGGTTGTTTAATATATTCACTGATGGGGAATTGAATGAGTTAAGAATGACGTGAGGTAACAACACTCTATTGTTGAACTATAGTGGAACAAAATAGCTTTTATTGCAGTTGTATGCAGAGGGTACTGTTCTCTCAATCAGAAGAGGTGTTGGATAGATCAATAGGTCACTTTCATCATGTGTGTAGCAAGTATTGAGAATAAAATTAATATCATTCTGAACAGCGAGAAACTGAATGTTGAGGTCAAGTTCAGGTTTACTGGAAGTGAGATCAGTAGTGACTGTAATGGGAAAGCTGACGGTGAGAGCAAACTCTCGCAAGGGAGATAAATTGGAGGCGAAGTGAGAGCTCTGTTGAACAGCAAGAATTTAATGTAGGATGCAAAAGAAGCTTGCATGATGGAATTCTTGTCCTAACTTTGATGTATGGATGTGAAACCCTAGTTTCCATAATCAGGACAGATAAAAAGTAAGACTGTAGGTAGTATAGGTAGTTGTTGGTAGGCAGCCAACGACCAGGGAGGTATATAACCAGTACTACCCGTCTGGGTATCAGGAGGGTTAGTGTCATCTGCTTAGTGAGACAGCACTTTTGTGGTTGTCATGTTGCACTCCTCTGACCCAGTTAGCAATCTTTTCTTTCTGCCTCACTAACATATGGACTACTGGCATTCTGTCCAAAAACATACAATCTCTCCTTGTCATATGTAACACTTGACAACATTTAACTCACACAACTTGTTCTTCGTAACTCTAGACTTACCTGTGGTAAGCACTGTGTGCTAGCCCTGCCTTTAGGCAAAATGGTAGGAACAGTAGATAGAAGTAGGAAGTAGGAGCATTAGATAGAAGTAGTCACTAGGAACATCAGGTAGGAGCTTCTGCAAACACTGCACTGAACTTGCCATCTGCCAGTGGCCTGTTAAGGGTGAGGCACTAAAGGTTAAGAAGCAGCACTGGAGTTCTTTAGTTATAGAGACTCTGTTGCCGTGGCCACCCCTTTGAGGGAGTTCCAATTGAACAGGGGTCAGAGATATAGATAGATAAAAAGTTATAGCAGTAGAAAAGGATAACTTACATGATATAGTTAGAACTGGATAAACAGTGCAAAGAATTAAGATGACACATTCATTTAATGTTAAAAATCATTTGAGGGGCATGTGGATCAACATCTTTTAAAAAATATAGTTATATAAAGTATGTGCTAGATGACAGGTGGGTTAAGGATATAAAAATAAGCATGGCTGAGGGTAATGGAGAAATGGTATACCATGGAAGAGAGGGATAAATGCTGTGAAAGAATTCACATGAAGTACACAAAGGAATCATTTTGTGGGTAAAGGTGGATGTGTGAAGAGAGACTTCGATTTTACATGATAAATTAAGTAAACAAAAAAAAAAAATTGCTTCAGTCAGAATTCATGTTTGCATATTATTTCATTCCAGCACTCTTCACACATGATGAGAATGTACATGAGTAAACCGAGAGGCTATGTGGTATAGATCCATCCTATTTTAATGGGGATAAAGACAAGTGAATAACAGTTAACTAAACTGATAGATATTCAATTTAACTTCAATATAGCAAACTGAAAATGGAACAAGCAATGCAACTAATAATAATATACATTTATTTTTTCACTTGTATTCAACACAACTAAAAGCTATCAAAAATGCATAATTACTTTAAAAAGGTTAGACAATTATGCAAAAATATACAGTAACTGAAGCATCTTAAGATTCCAGTTGGGATAAGTTACTCTCAAAATCCTAACTAGAAGATTCATTGTGCTGCGATCGACATGATAAAGGACAACTTGACACGACCACATAAAAGAAAAAGGAAAAAGGTTACCTACAATAATAAATTCCTTTCTTTAAACCATATATTTTTTTGTATTTCAGAAGGTTATGTATAAAACATTTACAAAATGGACTTTCATTTTCAATCTGAGAAATTTCCTGAACTCCAAACATAAATTTTTAATTACATTCCAACTAATTCCTCTTTCAAAAACATATTTCACTCATGCACACTTTAAATAATCTATGGAATGCAATACTGAATGCCACATGTAAAACCTTAGTCCAAGAATTCTATCATAAACTCAATCCCATTTACCTACAATAAAATAATACCACAAAGGAGAGCAAACAAGGATATACAAAAGACGAAATATGGGGTAAATAATCAAAAATTATATTGAAGCACAACTGAGATGAACTACCATTCATCTCAGAGGAATTACAAGAAACAATGAAAAAAAGATAAAGAAAAGGTTAACATGTGGACCTATCTGATTACAAAACACTACAGGATTATTGCACACATAAGTCTTTCATATAGCGGACAAAAGATCTTAGGAATAGCTTCATGAAATAACAACTTTTGTTAGTACTGCACCTTAATACAGTTCTTTAATGCTACTCCACAAGAAAAATTTTCATGTGGCTGGATATGATACATACAGAGTTTTATCTAAAAAAAGGCTACATCTCTAGAGTCTTTTACAAAATACTATCAACCTATTACAATTACATGCATCTCAAGCAACCATTTCTGAAAGGCAAAGCTCATCACAATTTAGTAAAACTGACATTTTTTGAGTAAAATAACAAATAATATAATAATAAAAAATAGAGGAATAACAAATAAAAAATAAACCCATTTTTGATCATCATACACTGCACAACGCACTTTACAGTAATAAAATCCTGAAAAAAGTTTTAACATCAAAATGAAATGAATGGCTGCCCCATTGATCAATTCTTTGAACATCCATGTGCAAAATCTTCAAACATCGCTGAAGCAGTGATGAAATAAGTAGTTTAGCAAATTGGATCAATTTCAAAACTGACAGACAGTAGCTGTGAATGGAAAGTAGGGTCTAAAGGAGATGTATTACCAAGTGCATAAATACATTATCCAGCTTTACCTTTGAATCTAAGTTAAGTACTCTCATCATGCTTTATAAATAAACAATGGAATATTTCAATTCCAGCAAACATAAAGAATGAACATAAAAACTTAAAAACTAACAAAAGTAACAATATATGCCTTATGAAATGGGAAGAGACAAATAACTGAATTCTATGTGATAGGGGACAACTTGTTCATCTAATAATAAATATAATAAAATCTTTAAATAATCTACATCTTTTCAAAACATTACCAAACATTCTAATGTAATGATAATCCAACGTAGAAAATTGTCTGGCATCAATAAAACTAATATTACTTTCTGAAGGTAAACAGTCTATATATAAAGCAGGAAGACACATATTCTACAGGCTAGCATGCTCCTGATGCATGAAATCGTTTAATCAACCTGATTTATCAAAATGTTTAACATGTATTTTAGTTCAAGAAGTTGCGAAAGGAATTTCCAATCAACAGAAATCTATTTTTTGCACAGTTGAATAAAACATCACAATACACACAAAGTGTATTGGCTGTACTTTAAGCCGCTACTAAACAACCACCTTGAAGAAGTTTAACCTCATGATATCATAACTTTTACAATAAGAAAGACCTTTATAAGAGTAATCAGTCTAACGGAAAGTTCAAATGTATCAAATCAAGCAACAGCTTAATTTACTACTATCAGATTCAATGCAATAAAGCTGGATTCAATGAACTCTTGTGCAATGCACATATTATCATGATGGATCAAAATACCATCTAGCCTTTCAAGACATATTAATTTTATTGTTATTCTAAAATATAACTTTCCAGTTATTTTGAAGAATCATATGGTCTGTTCTTCCTAAAGCTTAAAAAATGTGTAGGCTCTTGAAAGACATTTCAATACTTAGGTATAAGATCCAACCATATAAGCACTGTGACCTGTTAAAGTAATTGCATTTTTTCTGAAATTAAATAGATTACAAGCTACAATGACATTAACCTCGCTAACTTTCATAATGGCACCTGGATGCTTTTCTTGAAGAAAAAAATACAGTTTGGCTAATCCTTCTATTTCACATGGAAACTCCCTCTAGCCATTCCCCTGGTTTCGTCAATCTACACTAGAATCAAAAGGAGGTATGAAAAAACATATCTTACAAATAAGCTGTTGTCAAACAAGACATATGAAGCACATGATCTTATGACAAGTAAATAAACTATCACCTGTATTCATCAATTATCATACAATTTCATTATACCTTTGAGAACTAGAAAATCCTCACAATCATTCAATTCAAACATTAAATTTCTCTCACAGACCTTCAAAATACAAAATCCTTGAATTCAACCTCTTCAAACTTAAAGAGCTCAATTCTCCAGACAGTTTTGTTCATTCAGAAACTGAACATTTTCTCTCCTTTTAATTTTTTTTTTCAATGCCTTGCCCAAATGAGGACATCTGTCTGCAACTAAAGCCTTTGATATGAAAAAATCGCTTTAGTCTACGAAATGTGATTTTTCCACTACTTCACTATCCATGTAGGGATTCAATTTTGCATTATTAAGCCCACATATCTTTCCAGCATGCCCAGGTGGCTTATAAGTGCATCTTCATGTCCTTTCATCTCCAAAAAGCATTCAGTCTCTGTCAGTACCATTGTGGTAATATCATTCAGCCAACCCTGACTTACCATGAGAGCATCATAGACAGATAAAAGCTTATTTTGCCAAACTCATTTTCTCTGCGCCTAGCTTATGGGTTCAAGATATGTATCAATAACACTCGAGAAGCTGCATATACCTGATCCAACCCATGGAATTGGGAATGGAGCTAATGATGATATATGGATAAGACAAGTAGCTATTAACATACATTTATAAACTGATCTGAGTTTACAGGAGAGCAGGCACTTGTTGAATTACACTGCTTCTCTTGGCTGCTACTCCTTTCCTTAGTTTTCAATATGAGGTTCATCAGGTACTGACTTCAGCTTGTAGTTAAATCTGCTTTTAAATGTTTCTGTAGCCAATCCATGCATGCTTCTTATTTCTCCTGGTATTGTACTGAATAATCTTTCAAGCTTATTTGGAAGAAATTTGTACATTTTCATCTGATACCTATTTTTAGCACATTTCCAGGAAATCCTTCGAACTGATCATTCTGAACCTTCCTTACTGAGACTGCTCTCTTCTTTCTAGACTACAGAGCTCATGTTATTTCAGCTTCTAACAGTAGCTCATATACTCTAATGGTAGCAGGCACAATGTGCACATTTTATGATGAAATGTAAGGATGATTGGCATGTGATCTTTTCCAGCTATGGCAAGAGAATGTCAGTGACATCTAGGAATAAGTGGTGATATCAAACATTAGTTAAAATTTCAAATGAGGGCAGGAGCCATTACATTGTCAACAGTTGACAATATACACATGATCTATAAGTGGACAACCATGCATTTATAATGGTGGGTGTAGGAGTACAGAGAACCAGTCAAGCCTTCTCAAGCTGTTAATCAAGTTAATGAATACATGTCATTCAAGATTTTTGCAAGGGAGAGGTCAAATTCTAGTTCATAAACTCCTCTTAACAGTCCTGTTAGTTAAATTGCAGTTTCATTAACCAGACAACATTCAGCATGGTATGAAGTAGTTACACAATGAAAACAAAGTGAAGCTTCACCAGATCACTGAAAATGAATATTTCTTGTGTGAGAAAGTCATCAACACATCTTTTGCTAACTCAGTAATGAAATGAAGAAGCCACAGAATACTGAAATTACGCATGAAAAGCAACTTCATTCAAAACTGTTTTACCCTCTATAGCCTTTCCATGACAGATATTCCACAAAAAAATTCTCAATCTCACATTCAACAGGTGTCATGGACTATCATGCATCTGACTTTCAAGCCAAAAAAGTAGGAGTCTTCCAAAATAACTATGCTATTAAGCAGGTCTGTGAATAGGTCAAATCTGAAAAGCAACAGGTGAAGAGTCTAAAGCTTCATGAGCAGCCATCTAAGAGAAGTAACATTTGTTAATATGCTCTAGTATTCTTGTTTCTTATAGGTCAACTGCTATCTCCAAACTCTTCACTATGAAGTTCTGGGCAACTCAGAAGTAAAAAATTAAGTTTTCATTTTGTTTTGGAAGTTTGGCTCCTATCTGAAAAGGTTTCCTAGATGCCTTTCCCATGACCAGTTAAAAGAAAAGTGCTGTCAAGTTTCAAATTTCAAGTAAATAATCAAAGCAGTTTTGTATTAATGAATAATAATTGTATCAATGAATATTTTCATAACAATCTTGTACACCAAAACTAGAAAAGTAGAAGAGGAAGATGAATAAAAAGTCACAAAAGCTCTTCAGCAGCTTAATGCTATACAGATGGGTGAACTGCTGAGGAAAGTAAGTGAACCCCAGAGTTTGCTGCAGAGGTAGATGCATGTCTGGAACAGTCTTAAGCTTGGAGAGGCATAGATATTCTCTTAGCTTACCTCTATGTAGCTCTATCAATAGAAGCAATATTCTACAGACAACCTACAATCACCAGCTTCTCTAAGTCTGCTCCAGCCACCACAACTGCCACTACCAAAAACACAAAAGCAATAAGCTCTATCACCATGTTCTCCACTGTCACTGCTGTGACTTCCACCATAACCATCAACACCAATGCCAAAGCTCCTTCTCCCTTATCCTCCATCAAAGAAATGTCAGACAATGAGATTATGGAGTAAAAGGCAACACCATTCCTGCAACAACAGCATGGTCGGATGCATGTTCACCCAGCCTCGAGGTGCAAAGTGTTAAAGATGGATGACTGGTCAAATAGTGAGGATTTCTACATTATTTATTAGTTCTTAAGTACATTCCTAGGAAGGTGTTTACTTGATCAATGTCAACAGTTCTCAAAAAATTTGTTAACTGGCCTTAGAAATGTAGGTTTAATTATCCTAAATGATGTTGAGTTCCACTTATGGATATGATTTTGGTAGAAGAATACCCTACACATATGAAGTGTTCACTTACCATAACGAAAGGCAAATGTCTGCTGTCAGCATGGATGGTGTCACAAAGTCTAACTAAATCACATGACGGTACGGTTTCTAAACTTGTATGAAAGATGATCAAAACGTTTGGGCCAGCTGTAAATATCTAGTCCTGATAAAACCCAATACATTTGATATGGTATTTGGTTGCTGACTCAGAAAATAATAATCACATGGGCTTAAGATAACTAACTGACTTTGTGGAATTTGTAAAGTACTAGAACCTAAAGATTAATCATTGTTTTTTAATATAAAAAGATATCTAAAAACTTTAAACTATTTACAATTATATATCTTGGCCTCCCATGAGAGATATCTAAAAACCTTAAAACTTTTTATAAAGAGTCATAAATTTTGGTTTCCTTTAAAAAAATTCATCAGTCTGTTTACATTCACATTACTATTTAAAATTTCTCCAATACTCATATTCCCTCCATTGTTATTTCAAAATCTGTGTATGACTCTGAGGCTCCTACATTTCAGACATTCATAAGTAAATGTTCAACAGTAACACTGCATTTGCATGTATCTTATGTTGAGGCAGGTCTCCTCCTTATTTAGTGACCATGGGCCAAATCTGTATGAGCAAACCTCAGTTCATAACTGCATGAACAATCTTTAGTAGGTGAAGAACTGTCTCATAATAGTGATCCTTGCAGAGGGAGGGATGCCATACATCAACACCTTTCCTTATCCTCTGTAGTTTTGATATTCTTTTGGGATTCCAAGTTCAATCTCACATGCCACATACATATAAAATAATTATTCATTTTCTTCACAAAATCATTGTAAAACATAAATATAGCTGCTTTGCCCTAAGCATCTGCTATATCCTTACTGTTGATACCAACATGTCCATGACACCAAGAGAATTCTAATCTTATGAGTGTTCTTATAATCCAATCTCGAGTATACTGACTGGAGCATACATACATACATCTCACGTAATTATTCATTTTCCCTATAAAATTATTGTAAGATATAATTCTCATAAACAGATTGCCTGACACAGATGCTTTAGCCAAAGCATATGTTATTTCATTACTGCTGGTGCTAACATGTCCATGACACCATGAGAATTCTAATCTTATGCTATGAGTGGATTCTTATAATCCAACCTTGGACTTTCTGAATGGATCATAGTAAAATATGACTTCAAGTGCACACTGGGATATGGAATAGATTGTATACATTTCTGTTTTGGAAACAGCTCAATTAATGTAAGTGCAGCCTGAGTGCCATTGAGTTCTGCAGTAAATATGGATTGCATAAAAGTTGTACACTCACTTAAATCATCCCCAGAGAGCATTCTGACTGGTTATGATCATTAATGCAAAAGGCTTGTTTCACTTAACATGGTACTTGTGAATAAACATCAAGCAGTATGCCAAAGTGTAAGCCAGGAACTCAAAGACCCCTAACTGCTTAATTTATTTCTCTTATGAATAGCTAACCTATGAGTAACAGCTGACTGGAAGTCAGAGATACTCAGTTAAGGTAGTTGGGCTTTATATGTCAAGGATAAGCTGCTTTTAACAAAATATGGGTGCCTAACATGCATTCTTCAAACTCCAACAAGTGAAGAAAGAGGCATCATGTTCTCGAACTAACAAAATTCTAACCTGCACCCATGCATAAGACGGGCTTCACATCTAAGCACAGAAAAGTAACTTTAGACTTAAACATGAAGCTTCATGCCTATTACCCTAAACAATGGCACAAATTACTCCCCATTCCCTGAGCATGAATAGCACACAAATTCTGAATAAGGGCAATATATAGAATCCATGCTCTAGACACAGACAGAGTAGCTCCATTCCCTGTCCACATAACCTAGTACAGTCATTTATCTATCCTGTACACATGCTAAGATTTAAGACATGAGAATTAGAGGCTAATTCTTTCAGTATAATAATCTTTACACCTGAACATACATAAAAGGCAGTTTTTATGACCTGTACATGTCAATAAACTCATCTTCTATAGGGTGTGTTTCTCCAACTACCACTAACGAGTGTAAGGGGTCACCGAGGTTGACCTCAACCATCTCTTCCAATGTACAAGCTTTCAACTGCTGAGTGTTTGTGCCAACCCTTGCCATTCCAATTACCAACTGATCTGGAGTTACAGGGGTTGGCCTTCCTTGTGCAGCTCTATTTTTTATGATTTCTAATATCTGTGTGGCAGCCTGCGCTGCAGTCATGAATCTTGGGGGTTCATATATCTTACGACCTTTAACTAAGTTTTCTACACTTTGCTCCTTTACCTTAATGTCTAGTAAGCACAAGGTATGCCAGCCATTCTCCATATTGCTGCAAATTTTGTCATAGTAACTGTCTGGGTGCCATCCATCTTCCCAGAAAGGTACGGACACTGCTTCCCCAAAAGAATATAACTGGAGCCCACAACAACCTACAGCATTCAAAATAGATGCATTGTGAATAATGTTAACAGGAATATTTTCATCTAAGGCACGAACAATCAGATCTGTGTGAGTAGTTGCACTAAATGGATCCCCAATGACCAAAAATGCAACATCTCCATCTCTAGTATACTGTAGAATCTCCTCTGATTTCTGTTCTACTAATTCTCTATCTGCCACAAAAATCTCTCTGCCATACTGTGCTTCCATGGCCTCAACACCACCAGTCATGAGAGATGTGTAACCCTCAAGGAATATCCGTGAAGACTTTCTGATGACATCAAGACCTTTCACAGTCACATCACCTGGTAATACAAAAACATCTGATGATGTAAGAGCAGATATAAAATATCTACCATTCAAATATATATGCAAGGAATACACTTCTTATCTATGAAAAGACAGGTTTTGAACTTCTGAAAAGCTTTTCTTTCTACAAAGGAGACAAGTGAGCAAGGAAGATAAGACACCTCCACTCTCTGAGAATTACTGGTATGTAGCATTATCCACACTATTCAGTGGATAAACCCACATTCTATCTCTTCCAAAGGATGAGATACTCAGTCTAACTTAAAAAGAAAAAAAAATCGTCCCTAAATTGCCTTTTTATTTTTCTTAATATTTGGTATTTTATCCTCATTCTTGATCAATGGAGTTAGTATTTTTTAAACATTTACACTTATATGGGAGTGAATAATTCACTACATAACTCAATAATATTTTTTCTCCTAGTCACTTATGAAAACCAATTCTGCACTGGCAAAAGTAACATTATTTTACAGAATGCATGTGCTCGGGAAATGCTGACTTAACTAATCATGTGATATGATTTGTGTACTTTGAAATGACTGGATCTGGTGCAGGTCTCTGTCACATGACTAATATATATTAGTACTTGGAGCCTCATCCAACAACAGCTTGGCAATAGGTCACTGACAACCCCCTACAGCATCTTACCTAGCCTTCTCCTGTGACTATGCCTACAGTTATCCCAAGCTGCACCATAATCTACATTCCACAGCACTCACCTACAGCATTTAGCAATAGTCCATTGATGCCCATCTATAGTGTCTCACCTAGCACCGCTATGGTGCTACTCCTATGCCACTGTGCCAACAGAATCCTAGGATACACTGCTATCACATTTCACCAAGCCAGACTCAACCAAGATCCTTTGGTGGTGCCCAGCTCTCTATTCAGTATATCTATGAATAGTAAATTGTATTTTGTGTAATTTTTTCAACATAGTTCTCTTCAGTGAGTTGTTACCTAATTCATTAACTAATAATCTTTTAGACATTCACGAAAATAACAAGAGAAAATGGAAAAGAAATACGATCTAATGCAGCAAAATGCATCCCATCTGCCATGCAGTTGAGGGAATAATGCTATCAGACCCATGTGACTCAAACTTTTAAAGAAAACTTCAAGGAATATGAGGAGTAGAGGGCCTGAAGTGGTGATGGAGTGAGACTGGGTGGAGTAAGGACCACTTGGAGGGGGATAAAGGGGCACCAGCCTTGTCAACCCTGAACTGTCTGATTCAGCAATGTTAACAGATAACAGGTAATGCAGAATTTACATAACCCTGCATAGTCCTGGAATTTAATGAATGAAAAACTAGCATGGGCTTAAGTTTGATATCTTTCTCAGCATTCCCTCCCTGTATGAAACATCATGCATTCTCTGGCAGCCTTAAACCCTGAAGCAGTCTTTTCTTCCTTTCTAATGAATGTCCTGATTGACTTTTTTTTTCTAAAATGGAAAATAAATGTATGAAATAAAGAAACACAAGCCAGAGGCTAGATACTCATGTAATCATAGAACAGAAAATGAACTGTTGTGTTTGTTCCTGTGCATTCTACTAAGAACTCATGACGTCACCTTAAGCAAAGAAGACAGTTTTTGCAACAGAAGAGTATGGGATAATGCTACATAATTCTTAGTGAAAGTTTGGCTCTCATCTCCCTTGCTCACAGGCCAACTTTTGTCAAGAAGAACATATGGAAATAGGAAAGAAACATTGATGAAGTTGCATCCTTGTAATGAATAACTTTCCTAAGATTGGCTATACTATCAACTCAAAAGAAAATATGGTAACTTTATCAAACAAGAGACAAATACGGCAAGATTTATCAAGAATGTGCAACTAATAAGTACTTTCATAACTAACCTGGCTGACCAAGACCAAGGCCAACTATGTGAAAAACACCTCGTTTGTTGATACAGTTTTGTGACTCATTTTGTTGTCCATTAAAATATACTGCCAGCTTAGCTAGGGCTTCCTCTTCCATAGGGTGACACTCCCCACATACAATCAAAGAATGTAATGGTTCACCAAGGTTAGATTCTGCTAGTTCTGTAAAGAAATACAATGATGAAAAATAGAATATGGTGTGCCATAAAAGGTATATGTATTTAAGAAAGTTATTCCAGGGGATAGGGGAGAAAGAATACTTTCCCACATATTCCCTGCATGTCCTAAAAGGTGACTAAAAGGGGAGGAAGTGGGGGGCTGGAAATCTTCCCCTCCTGTTTTCACTTTTCCACAAGAAGGAACAGAGAAGGGGGCCAAGTGAGGAATTTTCCTCTAAGGTTCAGTCCTCTGTTCATAACACTACCTCGCTATCGCGGGAAATGGCAAATGTGTACGGAAAAAAATATTTGTTTTACAAAGAAACCTATTTCTGACAGAAGAAAGATACTTATTTCTTGCATAACCTACTAACTCTCAAATCAGACATTGCATTATTTGAATACCCTCCAAAATATCAATAGAAAGATTAGTAAACTTACAATATAATTATATGATAGTTGTTAGCAACTAACTGCTGATGTGTCAAACAAGCACTGGATGCCTCTAGCAGTTGACTGCAAGTGTGCCATATACAGTCCGGGGCACTTAAAAATCCCAAGTAAGGTACACAACACAGCGAATAAGGAAGCAACTTCTGATAACTTGAGCAATGTTTCCACATCCTTCGCTCTTAATTTTTCATCTCAGCTGTTCAATAACCATAAATATCCTATGAGGCAATATAAATCATTTTTGCACAACCCAGACAGCAAAGGAAAATATATACTCATTTATATAAATGACAGCTAAAGACTGAGTGTGAGCGAAAGTGGCCGTTTCGTCTGTCTCCTGGCACTACCTCACTGGCGCGGGGGTGGCGATGCTATTTCCCGTGGAGCGGGGCGGCATCAAGAGTGAATGGGGAGAGCAAGTGAGAATATGTATATGTGTATATGTGTATATGCATGTGCATGTGTATGTATGTATATATGTATATGTTGGTATGTATATACATGTACTGTGCATATATGTGCATGTATGTATA
>JAYMFT010388926.1:0-19864 GCA_038088735.1 Panulirus argus | reverse complement strand
GCCCAGGGTCGAGCGCATAGGTTCGAATCCTGGTTGTGGCAGTCGGTCCACAGTTAACCCAGCTGTTCATCCACCCCCAGGGGTTGGTCGATAAAATGGATACCTGGCTCAGGCTAGGGTATATGTATATATAGCGTTAATGGGATGGCCTTGATTTGGGCCTTAGCTGCCCGTGCCGTCTCAGCTAACATAGAAAGAAAAAGTATATGCGTGAATGTTTGTGTGTGTACTCTCTCTCTCTCTCTCTCTCTTTCTCACTGTATGTTTGTATATGTCGCAAACACACACACACACACACACACACACACGTTTATACAATGCACTTTTTGACACCTACTGGAACAGTCGTGTTTTACAAAGGTACTTTTTCCTCGACGACCAAGTTCATGTCACCAGTCGGCAACAGCATCCACGTATTAGATATTTACATATACATGTGTCAACACAGCGTAAGAAAACCAGCGTCAAGTGCGCTGGGTAGTTGCTCGTCGCCTCGTGTGGCAGCAAGAGGAGAATAGTCGCCGATGACCGGCCACTCCCAGCACAGCTAACAAATTCCCCGAGTCATAGTTAATGTGCCTGTTACTGGAGGCGTCCACCTGTGTTATTACTGGCCTGCCCTCCCCTGTGGTTAGGGAGACGGCGACCACACACTATGGACTCTGTCCAGGTCTTGAGAGTGAGCGTGTGTGTGTGTGTGTGTGTTTGCGAAACCAGGGTATGGCTCTAGGGGCATTGCTCTCTGTCATCCGCCGTCTGCAGGACCTGTGGTTACTGAAATGGTGGTTGTTTCCAGCATGATAAAGTGGACCTCGACGCTTCGGGAGCTGACAGGCCTGGATGCTCGTAATGGGTATGTAGGAAAGTGGGAGGGTGGGGGGACGGGTTGCTTAATGTGGTTGTACAGAGGACGACAGGTCTGGGTGCTGGCTGGCGATGTGGGTTGGGCATGTGGGTGTGGGGTGAATTGAGGTTGTACAAGGGGGTGACAGGTCTGGGTGCTGGTGATGGATGGATGGGCGTGGGGTTGGACGAGGAGGTCGGCGTACACAGGCGCTGACGGAGGCGGGTGGGTTTGTGTTAGGGGTGTGTGTGACGATATGTGTGATTCATGGGGGAGAACGCTTGTTTGTTATTGATCACGTGTCTGTGACGTGTTGAATATTTAAGCCACGCCTCTGACCTGACGTCTCTCTTTCCTCCCCTCTCTCTCTCTCTCCCTCTCTTTCCACCCCATCCCACGACGTACGTACCTCCCTCCCTCCCTCCCTCCCTCCCTCCCTCCCTCCCTCCCATCTGTCCCCCACCTCCCTTCCATCTATGTGTCACACAGTGTCCATCTTTTCAGTCACCCATTAAGCCATGTTACTCTATCAATCCCACTCATGTTTTTCTTGCTTTCTCCACCTCTCTCTCAGATCCACGCAGCCTCTTTCACTACTCCTCCGCTCCACCAGAGTTTGCCACATTCCCTTTTGCTCTCCTACACGCAGATTATATTTGATACGTGGTTTCCTTGCAAGAAGCCCTCATCTGACAGCCGTTGTTGGCAGCACGTAACAAGGCTTTAGCCTCCCCAGCTGGAAGTACTTCACCTATAATAAACAGGTGGTCTTCCCCCTCCTCCCGTCCCCCCATGCAAAGCCACTGACCACGTTATGGTGGGTGTGTCCTCACGAGATCTTGGAGCAAATACCCTCATCTCGCACCCTGACAGGCTTTAAACTCTGCCATTTGTCTCCATCCAATCAGCGGTAAGCTACCGGGGAGAGCCGCGTGGTCGAAGGGTAATCTTTACGGAACGTTCCCGGGGGGCGTTATGAAGCCATTTGCAGTCTGTAATATCCATCCGTTGGTGTGGGCCGTGCAAGTGGGCCATCCACGTCAAACTCGTGATTGGCCTCTCCTGAGAATTAACCGACAATTACGTCGTCATTAATCTGTATCATCGGGGGCGACTTGTTCCGAAATAATTTCTCCCGTCGGGGAGCGGTCTGTAGAGAGTGGTATAACACGCTTTATGTCTCTCTGGCGTAGGTGCCACTCCTCCCTTCGTCTACCCTACCCGTGTGCCATATGTATATATGTATTATGTATATATGTATTTACACGTTAGTTTTCGTAATTTTTTTTCCTTGTCTGGCGCAGTGGGGATTCTTACGGGGCCTTCCATCACTTTGGCCAGAGCGTTTGGCTCTAGCTGTCGCCACCACATTTCAGCGAACGAAGGGAACGCACGACTCTGTCCCGCGTGTTTCGGTCGTACGATCCTCGCGTCTGTAACAGCATGGAAGACACTTGGCACTGCCCTCACCTCTCTCTCTTTCTCGCTTAGCTGTCCAGACCCCTCAGTGAAAAGGATTATCTTACGGCTGCGTTCCATTCGCGTAGTTCATGTGACCGTCGCCTTTAGAGGTCTTGAGCAACCCGACATTGGATGTCAGTTGCTCTCATCCGACTGGCGTGAGTTTGCGTAAACCTCGCTCTGAAGCTATAGTCTTATTAGCCTCGTAAAGACTGAACGCCTCATGGTTTGGCGGAGTTCTTTTTTTTTTCTTCTTTCTTTACATCACGTTTGGCCCGTGTGAGGGGGCAGGAATGACCGAGTCGCCCGCTGAAATATGTAGGGTCGTCCGGTGGAGGGACGGGCTGCTGCTGCTGCTGCTGCCATTTGCAGGCGGCCTCTGGTTCGTCGTGAAAAGTTGATGGTCGCTCCTCACAGTCGTCATCGTTGGGGCTTTGCACGCGTGCACCCGTGCAAGCATGCAGGACATGCGCGCTTGGAAAGGTCGCTCGCTTGCAAGTATGCAGGGCGTACACGTTTTCGCCTTGAACACTTGCAGTCTAACATCCTCACACACACACACACACACACACACTCTCTCTCTCTCTCTCTCTCTCTCTCTCTCTCTACCTGGAATATACTGCCTCAAGATTTACTAATTTCTCCTCATGTCTCTTAACGTGGCGTCCTGACAGCTTATACGTTCCTGTCCATCCACGATAATCATCACCCGTGTATTATTATTATTTTGTACATATTTTCTTATTGTATTCTTCTTCGTGGGAAATGACATATCGCCTCGCAGATCCAAGTGGCTGGAAGATGTATGTACGTACCATCCTCGCTGTTCTTCCTTCTCAAAACACATTCGGAGGCTTTCCTCAGATTTTTGTTTGGTTATTTTTTTTCTTCCTTAGTATATATAATAAAATCATCGGTATCTCGTGGTGGTGACGTACGCTCTATCCAACATCCTTTGACTCTCTCTTTTGTTTAAACTGAGGTTTGGCCCGATGATGATCCCAGTCTGAGAATACTGTAAAAAGATTTTGTAGCAAAATATGTTTACCGAACGAATGATTTTTTGGAAATTGATTCTGATCTTAGAAGACGTCCACTATTACTTGGAAAACAACGACTTGAAATGGTTTGAAGCCTTCATGGCTTCAGAAGTCCCAATTTCAGTTGGTGTAGAATCTGATGGTGTGTTACGTGTGCACCCAGTGATGTCGGGCTTTATCCCAGGACCATCAGCAAGTGCGCGTTGGTGGGGAGATCGGAGAAATACCCTGGGATGTCATCTTTTCCCTCACAGCCTCAGAATATGTAACCAAGTCAGCGATATCTTTTTCATGGCGGGAAATGAGAGCTCCCAGTGTCTTGCCTCAATGCTGCCGCATCCTCTCGTCGTCTTTTGTTTTCCTAACTCCCCGCGGTATACTCGTGACCACCTCCCTGGCCTTCCGCTCTTTGACCCCTCCGGTCCTGGCGCTGATGCCTGCGGGCCTCAGCAGGAGCTGTACATCACGATACCATCGACGGCGTCGGCGGCTGTCTTCAGTAGCTTCATGAATCACGCCGCCGGTCCTCTCTATCGCGCCATGTCCCAGCTGGGCGCCTCAGCTGGACGCTGCCGCTGCTTGATGCCACGGCTAGATGCTGCTGCTGCTGCTGCTGCTTTAGGACGTCCCCACTTGATGTCCCCCCGTTGGTTACCTCCACTGGAAGCCTGCGTTAGGTGCTCCTGTTGGATATCCCTGCTGGATCCCCCCTCCGTCGTGAGTTTCCGCCGGATGCCTCACTCTGGATGCCTCCTCGAGGTGCTCTTGCAGGGTGCTGTTGGGTTCCCCTCGGTTCCAGCCTCCGTCCCCATCACTGGGTGCAACTTCGCTGTGTCCCCACTTGCCTCCTGCCCTTAGCTGGGTTAATCGCCCCGGCCTGCCCTCGCTGTATGCCCTTTATTAGGTACCTTTACGGTGTACCGTCGCCACGTGTGTACCTTCCCCGTGTACCCGGTGCTTGACACGTACACTGACCCATATAACTGCTCTTCAAGCTTCGTATGAGCTGATCCCAGTAAACAACAGAGCCCCGTTTTCAGAAAAAGAACATTGATATGAATTTCTCCACTCCAGACCTGAAATTGTCTTAAGATTTAACCCCTGCAGATGACAGCTTCCACACTCACACTGATGATGTACCAGGACCCTTATAGTACTAGGGTCGCTAATCTCTTTCAGGCACTCGGTTCTCGGACTCCGATCTCATCAGGAGACGTGGATCAAGATCACACACACACCTCGGCTCAGACACACGCGAGTGACCTCGACTCTCTTCTACAGTCCAGGACATCCGGCGGCGGGTCCGCCACTTGGGAACTGGGCATCCTTGCCCCCCTCCCAGCCTGAAGTGGTAAGAGGCTTGGGGACCCTGCCTCCAGTTCTTCAAGAAAACCGGTCAGGGCAGAGGAACGTCGGCGCTAGAAAAACGATTCCCAGCAGAAGTTGCATATGACTTTATATCGACCGAGTGACTAATAAAGTTTCCATAAATGCACTCGGGGTCATTACGCGTCTTTGTTTGTTTCTCCCCACGTGGGAGAACTGGAGATGGACAGGCCTGCCTGTCTCCATCCATCCCCGTCTACACTGCAGGACTCACTCGCACCTCCGCTGCTGCCGGCTCACGCGCTCTGCCCTGAGAGGACTCAAAACCTTGCAACCCCCCCCCCCCCACCCCGATGGACTGTGAGGCGCCAGACACCCCGTAGCAGTAACTCAAAAGCGGGAACATCCTGACTGGTAATTGAGCCTTAAATCACCTTGCGGTGAATGATTTGACTGCTAAGCTGCGGTAATGATACAGATAGTTGTTCCAAACTCGGTCCCCTTGAGAGTCTTTTGTTTTTACTTCCGAGATTGAAGAGTAATAAGCTGCAGGTGAGCGTCACAATCGCGTTTGGATCGGACTCGACTCGTAAAGTGGATAAAGGGTGACGTTGTCTCGCCGGCGTGCGTGTTCTGCCGTGATAATACCACGGCTGGGGCGGACCTGCAGGCTATAGGAAGATAAATGGTGCCTTTTGGTAGCGTTCTTCAGGGAGGGAGGGAGGGGCCGTGTGTGTGTGTGTGTCTGTGTCTGTTGTGCGTGTTTTTCTTTGTGTGTCTGTCCGGCTGTATGTTTGTGTGTTTGTATACTGAGGTTAGTAATGCATGAGCGCATATGATTTATAGACCAATATTTGTTATCTGTAAATTTACTGGCGTAAGATAGACCAGCCTTCTGGTAGGAAATAATTTCGCCTTTTAGCACAAGAAAAAAACGCATGATAGTCCAGTTTTGCCGTCGATGTGGTCATACTATTATTAGCGGACACTATTCTAATCTACCGGCATAGCATGACACAGCAAAGAACGACGCAGCATAATTCTACATAGCTTAGCAGAAAGACAGCATATTACAGCATAAGATGGTACTGGACGCAGCATGAAATACCACGGAACAGCATTAGACGACTTACCATAGTGCTTACAGGCGCAGTATAAAACAGCATGGCTCGGCACAGGACGATGTATCTCAGGCTACCCATCACAGCATAAAAGGATGCTGTGCAGCAAGGATTAAAATTATGGCACAGCAAGGCATGACATAAGGGATTTGTGCACACAGCATCGCGACACCACAGCGCCGCAGGGCTCAAGAGATACCCCAGGAGGAAGAAAGACTGCACACAGCACCCCTGGACCACAGCACTGTGGGGTTGAGTGTACATCCCAGGAGGAAGAGAGACAGTACACAGCATCCCGGGACCACAGCCCCGGCAAGGTTGAGTCGACAGCTTAGGAACAAGTCAGGGAGCCGATCAGATAAACATAAATATTGATGCGACGTAAACACCTTGATTTATGGCTGAGCTCCAGCTGCTTTTATGGTCAAGATGTTGGTAATGTCTTATCCTGCAGCATCCTCGGGCTCGCCTCCTGCCGCCCTCCCTCCTCCTCCTCCTCCTCCACCCCCTCCCCCTCCCCCTCCCCCTCTTCCTCCCTCCCCCCTCCCTCCACCCTGGTTATCTCCTTGGTGCTGGTGCATATGTTGCTGTTAGGTTCGACAGGTCTCCCTGCCCGGTGTGGGTCCTAGGGGGTTCTCCTCCATCGCTGAAGACTTTTTTCTCTCTCTCTTTTTTTTTCTTTTTACGGCCGCTAAATATGTCCCAGATGTGCGGTCAATTGCATTCTTTTGCCTTGTCGTGCTTGCATTCGCCAGGATTCCGATGAGGTGAGAATTTCATATGAGAATGTGTGGTCAGCGAGGGAGCCTCAGATGCTAATCGGTGCGGTAGATAAATTTTTTGACGAAAGCGCGACCAGAAAAGGAGAATCGATTCGTAACCAGTTTGATGTACGGTCGTCGGAGGCCGCCCATAAAAACCTGCCTTGGCACTGCGTTCGCCAAGGTCGTTTCGCCGTTCTCGCCGGACAAAGATTCGATAAAACAGTCATAAGGTTCTTATCGCCGATGATTTAACGCCGGAGCGATCATCATTCCCCGGCATGCAGATCGCGGATGGGCACACGCCAGGTAAGGAATATTAAGAGGGGTTTTCATTTCTGGCGCGGGTAGTCATGTCGGGGCGTTGGGTGGAGCGCCCACTCCGCTGGGCGGGGTCCTCCAGGCTTGCCGGGCTATCTTTGTCCCCTCCTCCGCCGCTAAACAAGTGAAGAACGAACCTTTAGAAGTGTTGGGGTAACAGGGAATTGTTGACGAGGCGCGTGGATGGAGGTACGAGCGGAATCACCTGCCGATGGTCAAATTCAGATGTAAAACACGTATTAATTTTTTTTTTTTCTAGACGAGAACCCATCATCTGACTGTCCCTTTAGTATGTTCCAGTGTTTATGGGAAGCGGGTGGAGAGAAGAGAGAGAGACAGAGACAGAGAGAGAAACATCGAGCAGTTCCGGTGTATAGGGAAGCGGTGGAGGAGGAAAGGAGACGGCGAGATGAGACACAGACAGAGCAGCGGACGCTGGGTGGAGCCCCACACGCTAGGAAAAGTCAGGGACGCCTCACGCGGCCTGAGTGAAATGTTTACCTTGCGATGAGAGAGACGATACTGCGACTGAAAGTTGGCCGGAGACGACAACACCTGTTGGGGATGATGTATTGCTGCTCTGTATGGCTCGTAGGACAGAGGGAACATCTTTGGAGGGGATGACGCATCGCACCTCTGTTATTTCGTAGAGCACGGGAGAGGGGCCGATTGTTAGGGGATGGCGTATAGCACCTCTGTACACGTATGGCCCTCACGTGCAGAGGATGATGTATCGCACCTCTGCACAGGGGAAGTAGAGAGCAGATGATGTGTAGCAGTTGCCTTTGCGTTGGGGTCGATGTATAGCAGTTCCTTTTGCGTTGGGGGTCCGTCACACGTCGCAACTCGGCGCGCTCTTGTGGCGCAAGAATAAATTTATATTTTACGGTCTCTCTAATTAATGGATTGCTAAGAAAACAAAGGGTAGATTGTCGGTCGAATATTTTAATTGCATTCTTTGAGGTCTGGTTTCTTGACCTCCAGGAGACCTCCGGCCATAAATCCAACAACATGCAAACATTACTCTCCATTTGCGGGTTTTGATGTCATCGTCCACATTGTTCGTTCTGCTCGCTCATTCCCCGTTTTCCCAGCAGTGTCGGTTTATAAAATCATCGGCGTTTTATCCGTTCTTTTATGAACATTGAGGTTTTTCCCCTAATATTTGAATGTTTAGCAAGCCTGTGACTGCGTCTTGCTGAGTACAGTTATATGTAACCAGACGTGATGCATTGTCATTAATGGACAAAAGGGAGTACATTCCAGCTCGAAAAAGCTTCATGCTTCAGAGGAGTCCATTATTCCCCTGCTTCTGATTGGAGCGCAGTCCCGAGGCTGGAGGAGCCTCACGAAAGGGGTTAGGAAGTTGGACGGTAAATTAATATCATGTTGGTTTTCTCTTGTAAATATGTGTGTTATTGTTTTTGTATATACGACTTTCAGTGTACATGTTTGTCTAAGCTGTGTATCCATGGGTGCTTTAGATGATGGTTGTGTGAGAATATCAGTTTACAGAATGAAGCCTCGAGTCCACTTGCATATATATATCCGATTTTTTTTTCTAATATTTCCACGGGTTTGTTAACTACAGCCGGGAAGTGTAATGGTGTCTAGTTGTGTTGTCTTGTTTAACTGATTACCGCCACATGATGAACGTATCGCCTGTTGACTGGACCACCTGTTGATTGGCTCCGATGTTGGCTAGACCACCCGTTGAGTGGACCTGATGTAGGCTGGACCACTTGTTGATGGGACATAATGTCGACTGGACCGCCTGTTGATGGGACTTAACGTTGACTGGACCACCTGTTGATGGGAGTTAAAGTTGACTGGACCACCTGTTGATGTGACCGCACGTTGATTGGAATCCCGTAGATTGAACCACCTGTTGGCTGGATTCCCTGTTAAATAGACCATCAGATGACGTGTGTTGTGTGTACCGTCTGTTGGCTAGACCATCTCTTGGCTCTAACACCTGAATGTCATATAAGTCCTCATATTGACCACCAGTTAGTTGGCTTGTCCATCCTCTGGCTCCTGCCCTCTCATGATAAAGCACTTGGCTAGAAATCCTAATCACTTGACCCAAAGTTGCTAAGGATGATGATAGCTTGTGAACGACCCCACAGTTGAGTTGATCTTGAGTTGTAGGCGACTTTGAGTGGTGAGACCACTCGTTAGCTGGATCATGAGATGCGAGAGGACCGTAACTTGTAATGAAACCCCTTTTGATTGGGTTACAGATTCTGAAGGCCTGTGTGGTGATTAGCCTACTGCAGCACGCTGGCTAGAACATGACTGTTTTTTTTTTTTTTTTTTGACGCCACAGGTTAAACATTTACACCCTCCTGAAATCAGTCAGAGAGACGTAATCTTAGATTATCCATTTCCCGGTGTTTTTAGTTAGGCGTTAGAAGCTCTCAGGCACGGGTCAGTTGACAAGGGACACCAGGAAATAAAAAAAAAAAGAGAGAGACAAGAGCAGTGCAAAAGAGGAGGAGATGAATACATCCATGATCACAACCCAGCCCTAGCTCCTGCGGTCATAATGCATTTGCTGTATCAATAGATCCAAAGGCAGACCCCGTGCATAAGGACGCAGCGCAATAAACAAGGTAATGTACAGCTCCGCGTATTCCTAATAGGTAAGGGTATACCTAATTAGATTTATTCCCCGACTTAGTACGTTTCCAATTAACAGTATATCTTACCATTTAGTCTTGGTCATTTCTCAGGAATAAGTGAGGGAGATAATGTTATTGCTTTTTGTTAAGCCAAATAAGAAATATTCCGTATCGGAGAAACATCAGACGCTGCAGTAATATATATATATATATATATATATATATATATATATATATATATATATATAGTTTTAAGATAATTCAAGCATGATATTGAATGAAAGTATGATGACATGATGCTAATTGCCGTTTTACTCACAGAAATAAAAGTAATTAAAACTCATAAGTAACATATGCTTCACTAAAGTAAATAAGTAACCCAGCTGCGTGATGTATTTTCAAAGTCATAATTGATTAGAATGTGAGACTGAATAAAAAGACTCGTAGAACTAACGAATAAGCAAGGAAACCGCATTCAGTTCTTATGATGCGCTAGAATACCGAAGTTAATTGAACTTGGAACTGAAAGTGTAATTACAATCGTCTAAAGGGTAGCTAGATCGCTAAAGGTAATTTGATTTGCAAGGAGTAAATCAATTAACGAGTAACCGAAACCTGAAAAAAGATTTAGCGTGAATTATCGGAATTTCTCTCGGTAAACAGAAAACGCAGTATCAACACACACACACACACACACCCAAAAAAAAGATATTTCGAACGTATTAAAGATAAACAAATCTCAGCGAGTGAAGTTAGGAGTCGAGCGTAAGGCAAAAGTATTATTTGGTTTGCGTGGTAGGCACGGGGGAGGGAGGGAGGGAGGCCGCGAGATATTATCGTGAAGCAACTTGGTCGGGTTGTCATAGTATTTTATCCTTAGGAACTGTTTAATGCCGCTCCGTGGGCGTCTGGTTGAGGGAGGGAGGGAGGGAGGGAGGGAAGGAGGTATTGTAAGCACCTCTTGTTTTTGTGACGCGCGGCGCCCTGGTGCCTGACCTGGGGAGGCCGCGGCTGGATCCCGCTTATATCCCACGTCCAGGGATGGATGGGGGAGGATAGATGCGGGGGTTAGGAAGGTTAGTTTTAGGGGGAAACGAGAGGGGAATGCACGGAGGATAGGAGAGAATGTTCAAGGGGTGAGAGTACGTGGGAACGTCTGCCTCCCCTAAGCCTGCCTGCTGGCTTGGTCCGATCCAGCCGTGGCGTGGGCGGTACTGGGGTCCGTCCGGAGGCCTTGGAAGCGTTCACAGTGCCATCTAACCACATCTTTGCAGCCTTCGACATGTGTTCCACAGAGAGATCTAATCTTCCCAGTCTCTCCAGTGGTTAAGATAGACAAAATAAAAATTGAGCATGAGATGTTTGGCCCAGATAGACTTAAGGGCTGACGCAGTATGGTTCCTGCAGTCGACAGGTACACCCGTGGTCTGCGACAGTTCCACTGAATGGACCGAATGGCTGACTGACTTGACTGGTTTTCTCTCCCAGTTACTAGATCCAGTCCTGACCGCCACACTCAGCCGTCTGAGGATTGGTTTGTGTCTTCTTTGGCCGAGGCCGTTGCTGGAAACGTTGTTTACATGTCCAGCACGTTGCCCCGTGGACACGTGAGTGGTCAGTTCATCATATTCATCATACACTCAGTAGGTGTTCAGCGTTTCCACAGTCCGCTCACCCTTGAAGATTTCGAAAACTGTGGGTACAAACCGCCATCTTGCAGGCATAGGCTTCAGGTGTCTGGGAGACGGAAGGAGAATGAGGAGACTTCCTTATAAGTGTGTACAACTGTAAGGTCCTTGTTGAAGACGCCATGATGCAGTTAACCTTAACCTCTGGCACGGTGTGGGGGGAGGGGGGGGGGGATCTGAGACAGCAAAGGGTCAGGGATTCTTCTCATTGCATATACCAACACTTAACACATATTCAAGAAGTCGGGTTACCTGTGAGCTCTTGTCCCACGAAGTCAGGTATGGGATGGCTTTTTTGAAGACTCGTAATAATAAAACGCCCCGCTAAAGTAGTGATCTGATGTTTCATTTAATCATTGTGAGTCAACATACTGGCGTGATTGTCAAGGAGGGCTTGAGAATCGGGCCAAATAAAGGGTTTTGAAGGTAAACTAGTTCCAGTAACGTCTGGAATTATGTCTCTCTCTCTCTCTCTCTCTCTCTCTCTCTTTCTCTCTCTCTCTCTCTCTCTCTCTCTCTCTCTCTCTCACATCGGATCTTCCTGGAACTTTTATCTTCATGCACAGGCAACTCGTTTGAAGTTATGATCTGTTGATACGGGGGTTTATAAATCAGATAAAGCTGGATTACCTCTCCTCCCCTCCCCCCTCTCCCTTGTTCTGTCTAGGATTTTGGTTGCAGCAGTCTGTTCGTGCATGCGGGCTGGTGTGCAGGTGGGTGGAAACACAGGTTCATGAACGTGTTATGGTACATGGGAGGGGGTTGTGTGCACGGGTGACATACGAGGTGCTGAGACACGGGCGGGTCAAAGCAAGTGCTTGCTGCCGGTGGACCGGACAAGGCGTGTGGCCGAGTGGGGCTGTGGGCGGGATGGCCGGCAAGGTGGGAGGGCGAGGATGGGTGTAGGCGGGCGGGCGGGCGGGATGGATGGGAATGGGCGGTGTTGGGCGTAACAGACTCTGGCCACATCCCGTGTGTGTGGGGGGGGCCATGTTAGGAGGCGGCAGCACCGGCGGGCACATTCTCTCACATACTCTTATGTAAATGCCCTCTACCCTCAAGACAATCTTCCATACGCAGGTATTGAAAAAGAATTCCACGATGGAGGATTTTTTGTGATGGCGTTGAACACTTGCACGCTGTGACATGGATCACTCACTTCTCCCCTGAAAGGGGATGAGCATGTCAATAGGGTTGAGATGCTTCATTTTGATTTTCATTTTTTTCAACGAGTAGGCTTTTTGAGACTGGAGAAGTAATCGCATGGCGTGGGTCTCCGAGACAAAAATATGCTAAACCAAAAAGATTTTAAATTTAGTCTTTTTTTGAGATTTTTTATTTTTTCATTAAGGATATGATTTTTGAGAATTTTGAATTATGAGAAGAATTTTCAGGCATGAGGTCGACTCGCATTCGTCCCTCGGGTACTGTTCATGTCAGCAGCTCAGCCTGTGACTCCTCTCCCAGACCTGTGCATCCCTCAGTAAAAGGTTCTCCTCTCCTGTCACCCAACAGTCCATCCCTAAGCGCTTCAGTCTACCACTCCCGCCGGCCGTAAAGAAGAGGAAGACCGTCAGAGCTCCAAAACAGAAGCCGGTGTAGACGATGCATGTGTGTCCAAAGCGTAAAATACAGGTGTTATAAGGAGTCCATATTTAGCACACGGACTTCTCTTTTGCTGACACCAGTTACAGTCACACCCTCGCGTAATAAACATGTGCCGTGAACACGTGTTTGCAGACACACAGGGAGTGGGAATTACCTCCCCAAGGACCCCCGGCCGACCCGACATAATCAGATGACCCGTCTCAGTATGGCCGGCCTCTGTTGAGACGGGGTGTTCGTCCTGTCCGAGGTCCGAGACAGCGTCATAACTCGGCGGAAGACAACAGGTGACTCTCCGCGAGACAGCAGCGGCCCGTGTGAGTCAGCTCTCTAAGTGTAAGGCAGCAATGTCCCGTACCCAATATGACAGTCATATCTCGCGTGATGCAGAAGCTTAACTTCTGTGGTAACGCCAGTTAACCCCGTGCGAGACAGTGTGAACCCCCGTGTGAGAGGTGTGAACTCCTCTTGAGACTACAGTTAACACCCCCCTGTGGGAACGACAGCTAACCTTGTGTTAAGTCCCGAGCTTTACACACAGCACCTAAACTCGTGCTTGGATGGCCAGGTTGCTGGTTAGGCGGCAAGCTTGGTTAAGTGGCTGTGTGCCGCCGTCAGGGGCTGTTTGGCGCGTTGGCTGGCTACCTGTGGATACCTGGCTGGCGAGGCCGAGTGGCTGGATGCCCTTTTTTTGGCTGGATGGCGTTGGCTGGCCTTGCTGACTAGTAGGCAGTTTGACGGTGGGCTTTGCTCCCCCGTTGGTCTCATCAGGATGGGTCAGCACACACACACACACACACACACACACACACACCACCCAACGGCTCTCGTGTATTACATACTCTCCATACATAACTAACTCATCAGAGGTCCAGTATACATAACTTACTACAGGTACAGTATACGTCGTTAGAGATACATTTTACGTGGTTCGTAAAGGGGTGCTTTGCACATGAATCTCTAAAAATACTTTATACATAATTCATGAAACAGACGTGATTGATTAGATAGAATATACATGATTCATTATGCATTATTCATTAGAGGCACTGCGTACATGATTCATAAGGACTACAGATACATTACTTATTCGATACATAGAATTGTTAGATACAGTATCGTACACGTATCAGAGATACAAGAAATGTGGGAGTTACGTTTTGCTATGAGGTTATAAAATTATTTTAACTCTAGGAGCATTCTGAGGCTTGGAAGAGATTTGTCCCGCGGCCTAGCAACCACCCCGCTACTGTTGCAGAATGATCACTTTTCAAGGTAATGGAAGAAGGGAATTTAATGTTTGTTTTTCTTCATAACAGAAGCTCCAGTCAGTTGATAAAAGGCCTTTGTCGGTGCCGGGCCTTGAATCGAAGAGGAGAGAATGGAAAGAGAGAGAACGTGAGATGTAAAGGTGTTGAAGAAGATTTATGTCAGAGAGAGAGACATTGTGTCTTGTCTGGTAACTTTGTTATGATATAACGGAGCGTAAGACCAGCAGTCCTGACACGAGAGGGACCAGTGCCTTCCGCTGTACAAAACGTCAGCCAAATAAGTTTCGTTAAACATAATGAATTGTACAGTGTTGGAAGCTCATCTTGCTCGGTACACAGCGCAAGATGTTGGGTATTTAATTTGTAGGAGTCCAGTCATGTGCGACTGCCTTCTCAGAACACATTCTCCCGACCTTCCTGGCAATTATTTTTAAGTATACTGCGCTAAACACAGGATGAAGAAAATGTATACGACAAGTATTTGTAGGCAGAGTTAGGTGTTAACTCTCTCAGTGACCCACGATACCCGAATTATGGAAGAAGAGTTTTGAATTCAGATTCTTGGAATACTCGAAGGATAAGAATTATAAAGGAATCTTTCACTCCGGTTCAGCCAACCACGCCAGACCCTCATTTGTGACGAAATTGCCGAATCAAATTAGGTCCATCTCTTCGTTTATTCTTTTGCTCTCAATCTTCTTGATTTGCTGCAACACTGTTTACCCAGCGCTGCATCACTGGACAGTCGGATAAATCATGTGAGTTGGCATAGGCAGTAAGATTCGCTCGGCGCATTGTTTTGTGGTCAGGGCATCAGATAAACCTGTCATGAGCCAGGCCTCGGGTGCCAGACGCTCGATGGTGATGGCTGGCTAATCTCAGATAAAGAAAGTACTTTCGAAATAACTTTATGTTCTCATTGGGTGGAGAACGTTCTGCCTAACGTCTCCGGGCCTTCGAGAACCATAGATTCCTCGCGTATACATACAAGATTCAGATGGCTGGAAATTGCCTCAGTGGCTTATAGAATGCGGGGATGAGAATAGTGGAAATGTACGCGATATTCGACTTCGGGTCAGCATGGAGTTATAGATGATGAGACTATTAGGAAGTGCACTTCTTTGCTTTATCATTTCCCCCCCAGTAATTATATGTGACGCCTCGTGAGTTAAGTAGTGATCGTTGCCCTGTGGCTGAGGAACGTGTAAGGACATAGGAATCCTCTTGGGTTGGATCGCCTGACACGTCCGTAACATGGAGCGAGCATCGTAGATTACCACATTACCGCAACAGACCGTAACGTTTTAATAATGTTAGCATCAAAGGTTCGTGTGAAAGAATTGCTGTGAGGTGAGGACTGTGGGCAGCTGCCGCTGCGGTGAGTGGCCAACAGTGTGTGTTTCCGTGGACTGAAGGGGGGGGAGTGGAGCACACACACATATGTCCCGTTTACTTACGTGCGCATGTACACGAGCGCCCACGAAAGCTCACACGAGCTCCCTTCGTGTAGTGTAGCGTTGTGGTTATCAACCTGGCTGACCGTGGTTCACGCATGGGCCCGCCGGGTATCGAATCGTGGGCGCGGCAGTCGGCACACAGCCAAATCGGCCGTTTATCCTCAACCTCGGGGCTCGTCGGTGAATGGGCACCTAGCTCAGGCTGGAGTCTGTGTATACGTATACACGTGAGGTTAAAACATGCCGCATATAGGCAAGGTATAGAGACGGGGGAATCACGATTGCAAGACTTTCTCCCCATAGCACACGGGTATTAGACGTACTCAGACCCGTGAACACACATGAGCGAACAGCCAGCGAGTACCGGCCGAGCCACTGTTACAGAATGCTCGTAGAGGCGGTCGCGATCGGCTGGCAAGAGGATCCTTCAGGCCCTGCAGTCCCTGTCACCCTTATGGCACCGCGGTATGAGCGATGGCTCGACCTTTGACCTGACCCAGAAGGCTGGAGACGAAAGTCGTCGCGCCATCGTGCCTGATTCGCGCCGTCGTGATCATGCTTCAAGCTGTCATGCTGAAGAGGCTGAAAAAAGATGAACATATTTATGACCCTTAAACTGAAGGTAAGACATCAACAGTAATTTTTGGGTCTCTTAAAGCTGTCAGAGTCGTCCAGGGCGTTTTAGTCGTGCTAGATATCGCTGGAATTACGGCCGTCATGCTATTGTTTGGTTTTGGCTGAGTGTTTTTTTTGATATATACGTCTCTGTTGTGAAAGTTGTTCTGTTCTCCCATGTACCGTAGACAGGAATTAGGCAGACGTCAAGGGGCCCAGCTCTGCCCTTCGTGTGGACCTGGTGCTGTGCGCATCACCAGGGGACGTCCGGGCCTGGTGCTGCTTTGTGCGTCACCAGGTTGAATACTTCGGCGCCGTTCGCATGGTGCGCTGTGCACACCAGGAAGGAGCGGACGTAAACCGTGTACACTGGGGCGCCTCTCTAGATAACCTGGGTCCTTGCTGACCACCTCCCGTCACTTGCCTGCAGCATGATCAGCTCCTTGAGCCCCTCTTCCATCGTAAACCATAAGAGTTCTAATCAGTGCCACTCTTACCCTGGCATCATCTGCTCTCTCTCTCTCTCTCTCTCTCTCTCTCTCTCTCTCTCTCTCTCTCTCTCTCTCTCTCTCTCTTTGATGGCACTCCCGGCCAAGCCATCAGCAGCCAGACGGCGTATGATTCTCATATAACCTAGACTTATTAGGCATCCCCTGCGGAGCTCTGTGTATGGTAGGATCACTCCGCCCCTTCCCTACCTCCCCGCCTCCCTGCCCTCCGCCCAGACGTAGGGACGACCTGGACCCTGACTAGTGATTTACAAAGACACCTGCTGCATGTTTATAGGACGGCGCCGGCGTCACACCCTCCCGGGGCGTCACACACCAGTCCTCGCTAACTAGGTTACTTTGTGGGTCCCGTGGGGGGGGAGTGTTGACAAGGGATCCGACACAGCTTAGGACGGCCCTGTGGTAGAGAGGAGTCATGTTAGGTGCGAGATCTGATGAAGACATCACCCGAAGGAGGCGCCGACGGGAAGGTGGTGGGGTGGGGTGGCGCTCCATCTTGGGTCGTGTTTTGGTTTTGTTGGCCGAGGCGGAGACATCTTGATGAAGACGTCGCCTGAGGGAGACGCCGACGGATTTGCTTTTTGATTTCTGCCGCCAAGAGCAGCGAATTTACCGCGCACTCCGGAGTGGTCTTGGGTGGTGCTCCGTCTTGGATCGCGTTGATCGCCCCCAGTCAGGTGGTGCTGCGGCGGCGTGTCATCTGAGCTGTGGGAAGCCCCTGGCCCCGCCGGACATCCATTTCTCCCCACCGTGCAACTAGTGCATCTTAACCCATCCGGGATCCTCCACGAAGATGCTAGAACACCGTAGACATACAATGCAAAAGGTCTTTTCCGCCCCGTTTACATAAACGAAGAGACGTTGCCTGTATCACCACATCTAAGACCCGACCAACAGTGTCCTTAATTTGTCTCTTCATTTACGTTTCCCTATAAATTGTTCCACGATCTGCATAATCTGAACGATAGTCTTCTCTCTTCTTCTGTCGCTGTGGAATTAAGCATCAAAATGCAGGGGGCATCTGCATCACCAGGAAGCGCCGAAGTTGAACGCCTCCCGCTGATACCAGGTCCTCTTGACACGAACCTCCACTGGGCGGCTCCACTTAGGAAGATAACAATAATCAGGGTCGGGCAGGAAGGGAATATCAACGATTTATCGTTGATGTAACCGTCAGGAAAAGGTTCGTCAATACAAGAGCTAAATGTGTAAACAGCGTTCTTTTTTTTTTTTCAGGTACGAATGGAGGTTCTTCCTTGAGGTCTTAGTCTGGATCCGTGAATATTCTGTTGTTATCGTTCTTCTATATACGTTTGAAAAGTGGTTTCAAGTAGTTATGTGAATGACCGTAGGTAAAGCAGGTCTCAGCAGAGACAGGTATGGTCAGATGCGGACGTCTGAGCCAGCGTGAGAGACGGGTTTGGTCTAGGTTTACGGAATGTGTAATAGCTGGTTTGTGTGGGTGAGGCTCGGCATTCCCTCTTTGATGCCAACCTAGAGACCGCTACACAAAACGCTTAGGTATCCCCTTGAGCGTGATGGCACGGTCTCTCGCACACGATGCCACGACCTCTTGGGCAAGACGGCGCGACCCTCAAGCACGACTGTACTACCGACCCTTGGATATGATGACCTGGCGTTTGACCCGGCCCTTTAAGGGTCGGGTGAGCTGCCAGGCCGCCATATCCAAGAGTCGTACAGTTCCCATCGCACTCAAGGGTCGTACCGTACGTCGTGCTCAAGAGGCTAAGACGAGGTTCAGCAGGAGCAGGAGGACAGGGAGGAGGGTCTTGATGCAATGCCCAAAGGAGTAGCTCATGGTAGAAGCCCAGTGACCACTGTATGTTGTAAGTCCCGGAAATACCCCAAATGATGCAAATTTGGCGATTAATTTTCATGCAGGTTCAGGCAACCTGTATTTGAATGCAAGCCCAGCGACCACTTTGCCGGAGCCTTCCTGGCCCCTTCGGTAGAGCCAGGGATGATTTGAGGATGGTGAAAAGTCGAGGGTGATTGAAGGATGGAGTGGCCCGAGCACCACTTTGCCTTTATGCAAGGAAAGTCGAGGGTGGTGGTAGGAAACAGTGGCTTGGTCACCACTTTGCCGCTCAGGAGCAACAGCTTCTTATCCCCTCCCCTGTGGGTGAGGTGGGTATTGTACCCAGGTACTGTTATCACAAGGTGTGTGTCGCGCCCTTGGCCTGTCTAATTAAGGAGGGTTTAGATGCGGCTGCCCAAGGCAGGTGCTCGATATGTTCTCTGCAATGAAAAAAAAGAAAGGAGTAAGTTCAATACTTGTCCATTATTAATTATATTATTATCAATATTATTTTCATTACAATTATTATTATTATTGTAATTATTATTAATAATACTATTACTTCTGCTACTAATACTACTATTATTGCTTCATGTTTTCTTTTTATAGTCGTATATATGTGATTTTTATGTTAGCTTTAGTTACTTTCTATCATCTCATCCGTAAAGGTTTTGATGTGAGGAGTGGATCTAAGTCGGCGAAACTCACCATCAAGACAATGAGTCATTACCCATAGTATTTACCCCTGTAAAGTAACGATTTCATTTGCTTCTAGTGTCTTCGAACTTTCCGAGACGCAGGTCTTCATAGCATCAGGAATTGGCCTCTCTTTCTTCGTATTTCTTAAGCGCGGATTCTCTGAAGTGGTTTGGACGCAACCCTGTGCAACATTATGGTGGGTGGGTGGGAGGTGGGGGACGACGGTTTACTTCGGGACTCGGCTCCCAGAGAGTCATTAATCATGGTGTTCAAGTAGATGTTGGGGGATAAGAGTTCTGGCCACGACTGAGATGCTGTCCACGCCACCATTACTACCCACACCCACCTCCTACTCCACCAAGACCCCTCCCAGGCCCCTCATCACCCCACCGCACCTTTCCCAGGCGTATCGCCTCAGCACACACACCAAACCCAACAGCCGGGATGATGTCAGCCCACCGCACAAAGCTCTCAGAAGAAAAGAATGGCTCGATATTTGCCGCGAAACAAAGCCGAGGTCCCCGTTCGATGCCTCGAGAGTACGACACGGGGAAATAGATTTACTTGCTGCTGTGCCGTCTGCCCACAACACCAGGGCGTCGTCTCCTCGCAGCGCTGGGGCAATATATCCTCCCCCCAGTGCTGAGGCGATGTCTCTCTCTCTCTCTCTCTCTCTCTCTCTCTCTCTCTCTCTCTCTCTCTC